>VZRU01006347.1:0-18839 GCA_013398155.1 Pedionomus torquatus
CAGACTAGGCCATGAGGTATTAGAAAGCAGCCCTGAAGAAAGCGACTTGGGAGTGCTGATGGACAAGAGGCCTTGCTAATTGACAGTAGTATTGCTGCTGTTAGTAAATCTGCTCAAACTATTGTAATTAATCTAAGAGTTTTCTGCCACATCCATTCTTGTTTTCTGGTTCACAGCAGTACATTAGGAATGTTGATCCCTCCTGCACTTGAAAAATATAAATGTTCATTTAAAACCATTATAGATTAAAATTTTAGTTGAAAAGCTTTAATCCCAATAGCCTGTGCTTCGAATTGAAATGTTGCTACAGTTACTGCTATGGGATGAAAACACAACAGAAGAATTAAAAATTTCCATTCCAGCACCTTCTGCCTATCCAGACAAGGTTGATGGCTTGCTTATTTTTAATTGTTTTCATTATTTATGTTTTTTTTTTTTTCTTACTATTTGCTTTTTTTTTTCCTATGGCATTTTCTATAGTGTTTCTTTCTTTACCTTTTTTCCTATGGCTTCACCCTTGTACCATCAGGTGAGATGTGAGCTTTTAAATGAATGGCTCATAATTTGTGCTGATAGCTTTTTAAATATTAAATCAGACCATTTGAGCCATAACTCTTCAGGTTCTCTTTTTCCTGTCTTCAGGATGGGTGTGGTGTTTCCCAGCACTACATCTAGGATTTCTGAAAGTTATGTTACAAAACAATACAATTCAATTGTCTCAAAATAGTTGGATTTATAGTGCATTTTATTTACCTGAGGAAAAAAAAAAAAGTTAGGCAAACATCCAAATTATATTTATCCATATTTCTGGTTCAACTTGTACTAGCTATTTGTATGACTAAAAATTCCTTGTGGTTTTTATCTTTTCCAGATTCACCTCAGTGACACTCTGGAGAAATCTGTTCTCATCAAGATAACCTGGTAAGCCTTCTGAACACAACATTCAGGTGATATCGGGAATAATACCAATGTGTAAATGTTCTCTTGCAGCCCTGGACTTGTCATGGCAGTGTTGAAGAAGTCAGAGAACATCCAACTAGACTGGATGTTGGTAGCCTGTCCCAGGGGGAGCTGTGAAGTAACAAACAGGCAAAAATGAACACTGAACTAATTGTAGAAAACCGTGAACTGTGCATTTCCCTTCTTTAATAAAGAAACCCCCTCTTGTCTGAAGAAATGAAGGCAGGTGTGAAACTAAGAATTCAGAAGGTGTGCTTATGTGCAGGACTGAGTAGATCATAACTGTTTTCGAAAAGCAGGTGATTCAGATTATAAATGGAGGACAGAAGGCACCATTAGCTTGTTGCATGCAAGGGTTTTCCCCTTGCAGTCTGTGCCCTACACCCAGTTTGCTGGAGAGTTCTGAGTGGCTCCTGGTGCTCAGTGCACTCCTTACACACCCACACCTCCCACCACTTTGTCCCACATCGGTACCGAATGATTCACCCAGGGAGGCGCAGAATTCAGAGGGCTACAACATGGCCTTTTCTTGTCTCTTCTGTTGCAACAAGTCTGACAAAAACACCTGATGGCTGCTGTAGTGATATCAGTCATTTGTGAGAAATCTCTGTATCAGGCAACTCAGGATGACTCCCTTGCACAATGGCTTGCTCTGTGCATGGACGTGCTTTACTGTTACGCCTACTGCAAGCCAGATGTGTGCTGTTACGCAAGAGAAAAACATTTCTGTAGAGGCCCTTTGGCAGGTCTACCTAGTAAAACAATGTCAGTGGCCATTTATAAAGTTCTAAAGGAAAATAAATATGGGTTGTGCCTCTGACAGAGAGCTGTTCTGTTAATCCTTCTCATGTCTTTACTGTTTCAAGAGGGAACAGAAAATAAATTGGGGAGGGACTCTTTATCAGCGAGTGTGGTGATAGGATAAGGGCTAATGGTTATAAACTGAATGAGGGGAAAGTTAGATTAGATACTAGAAAGCAATTCTGTATTGTGAGGGTGGTGAGGCACTGGAACAGGTTGCCCAAAGAAGCTGTGGATGCCCCATCCCTGGAAGTGTTCAAGACCAGGCTGGATGGGGCTTTGAGCAACCTGCTCTAGTGGGAGGTGTCCCTGCCCATGGCAGGGGGGTTGGAACTATGTAACCTTTAAGGCCCCTTCCAACCCAAAGCATTCTATGATACAAGGAATCAATGAAAGTCAAAGCAATAGCGGTAACTGTAAAATGCAATGCTTAAAAACTGTAACGTGCTGAAGTGCAGATTGATGTTAAAGATCCTTAAACCTTACATTGGTGACACAAAGACGTCAACTTTTTCCTTTGCTGTTTTTACACTTTCAGAGGATATGCACAACTAGGACAGGATTGTGTGGACAAGCTCCACATTGAACCTTATCTACTGTGTGGAAGTTTCATATTTTTTGTGACCCCGTGAAGATCAGATGACTAGTGAAATCAGGGAGATCAGTATCTGCTGAACACTGCAAGAGGGTGGTTGAATTCTAGCATTCTTTCCAAACATTTTCTTTTATATTATTTTAAATATCTCAAAAAAGATTGAAGTCTAAGAACCTCGTGTCTATCAGTTTCATAAACCATAGTGATTTGGATTCTGCAGAATTATGAGAAGCATGTAACATTAGGTTTAAATACTTTGCCATTTTTTCCTATTATCCCAGAATATAGAATCAGAGAATCGTGGAATGGTTTGGGTTGAAAAAGTCCTTTAAAGATCATCTCCTCCAGCTCCTTGCATAAATTCAGTGGGCCTTGGCTGTGTCAGTACTTGTCTGGGAAAACTCTTAAGAAAAAACTCTGTTAAAAAGTTACTTGTGTTAATTGTTAAAGTAAGTACTTACCGTGCCATTTTTGTATGGGTATGCATTGTGCATCATGAGTCGAAATAACATACATACACCTTGTTTATAAAGGTTTTATATATGTAGATATTACCTCTTTAGAGGTAATCCAGATTTTCACAAGCAACTGTTCTGTAATCTGAATTGCAAAATGGTTGTGGTTTTTTTTTGGGGGGGAGGGGAGGGAGAGGTTATAAGCAACAATAAACAATGGATCAGGACATAAAATGTGGTGATTTTTCTAGTTGTCTTTACTAATCCATGGGAATCTACAGAGTCAGGAAAGGATTAAAGCTAAACTGGAAGAAAAGGTTTTGACCTAGCTCACTATCAGTTCTGCAGTTCCATGTACTATACATGTGGAAACATTAACAGACAATTTTAGATTACGCCTTCTATCAGGCCACATGATCTTCCTAGAAAACTGTAAAACTATGGACGATATCACTGCTGGGAGAAATTATGTCTGACTGATAGGTTCATAAAATGTTCAGTGGAGATGAAAGTTTACTTTGGAACCTGGAGACAATCAGGGAAATGTTCCACATGCAGTTAAGATAATATTAAAAGCAATAAAAAGTTGAAAAAATGGGCAACCTAGAAATAATTCTTCCCAGTATCTAGGTGACTAAGTTTGTCCTTTGTCATGGCTTAACCCCAGCTGGCAACCATGCAGCTGGTCACTCACTCCCCCCAGCTGGGATGGGGGACAGAACCAGAAGAATAAAAAAAAAGTAAGAAAAAACTCATGAGTTGAGATAAGCACAGTTTAATGAGTAGAGCAAAAGCAAAGCAACACAAGGAATTAGTTCACAGCTTCCCATTGGCAGGCAGGTATTCAGCCACTTCCAGGAGGGCAGGGCTCCAACATCTGTAATGCGTACTTGGGAAAACAAACGCCACAACTCGGAACGTCCCCCCTTCCTTCTTTTTCCCCTGGCTTTATACACTGAGCATGATGTCACATGGTATGGAATATCCCTCTGGTCAGTTGAAGTCAGCTGTCCCTGCTGTATCTCCTGACATTTTTGTGTACTCCCAGCCTGCTCACTGATGGGACAATGTGAGCAGCAGCAAAGACCTTGAGAGCTTGGCAACAAGCAAAAACATTATTGCTCTACCAACACTATTCCCATTGCAAATCCAAAACACAGCACTCCACCAGTTGTTAGCAAGAAAGACCAGCCCCTTCTCATCTGAAACCATGACATCCTTCAAGAAGTTTTTTCTTTCTGGCACAGCCTTCCGTCCATCAAGTGCATCTTCCATCCATGTGTTCAGGACCATGTGTGCTATGTGGTGTATGGACTGTCACTGTCCTTTAATTACTGCCTTTGCAGACACACAGGCAGAGGAGTTACCAAAGCATAGGCGCTACTGAAAGAGCACCTGGCCTCAGTCTGCTCTGTCCTTCAGACCTGCCTCATGTGTGGTCCACACTGTAAACCTCAAACAGTGCTCCAGCTGCTGACTGCATGATGATTTGACTGAACAATGGAGAATAAAGTCCTACCTTTGGCTTCAGGACAACTAGATTTGTGAAATCCTGCATGATCCTTTAATTCTATATTTTGTAACTTACCTTTGGCACATGTCTGTGTTAAAGGATCAACAAAAAATTTATCATTAACTTAAAACATTTACAAGCAAGACATCATGAAGTCTTTGCAGAAAGGGGAATGTAATTAAAAAGCATTTATTGTTAATTATTACCGTTATTGCAGTTATGGGATCACTTATGCATTTAGTTTTCTGATCTGTCTCTCCCTCTGAATGCCAGCTAGCTGTGTTGGAGAAAATGTTCTGCAGCTTTATTGCCATGATTTTTAAAGTGCTACAAGTTTTTTCACTTCACATTCATATTTTGTTTCCTCTTTTTGAGCTCTTACCGGAAATTTGGCAATGACTGTGCTGCAGGATCAGCACAAATCCCTACTTTGTTTTTCTTCTTTACTTCCTTCTTTTTGCTGGCAAGAAAAAGTTCAGAAAAATTCAGCTTGCAGTTCAGAGGGCTGGATAAAACACTGGTGGTGAAATGCACGTGCGGGAGCTGCTCAGCTGTTCTACTGTGAGGTACTGAGCTTGGGCTCTACTGGGTGTACTGCCACCTCCTTAAATCCAACTCTTAAGACTGTTATATGCCTGATAGGTAAATAATAACTAGTAAATAATAAAAGGCATACCTGAGTAATATTCTGAATATATCTTCCTGCCAAGAGACAGCCACAAAAAAAGGAAACAAAGTCAACTAGATGACCAACTACATAAGATGAGGACTTATCAAAGTAAAATGCCAACCTGGCCCTCACCTCTCCTGTAGTGCTACAAGAGTCTTTACAAATGAGCAACCATCAAACCTCTATTGACTGGACAGATGTTGAGGCATTGTGTGATGACTATTTCTTGTTAGCACCAAGACTCACTCACTTTTCAAGTTTTACAAGTTGAACTGGTGCTTTTAGAACGGGATGAGGAGACTCAGAAGTGAGTATTGCTGTTACTGCCTGTAAGCAGAGAACATGACTTGAAGCCTGTTCGGTGTGAATTCAGGCAAGCCAAGAGGTCCATCCAAACACATGTGAACATATGAACTAACCACAATTTCATAGAAGCAACCAATAGCGACTCCTTGAATTTTGCTGGACAGATTTTTTTCTTGTCTTTGCTATTTGCAGTGATGTGAAGGAGTGTGATAGTTTGTGCTGGTGACTTCCAAGGTGTCCTAAGACAAAATGTCATCATACCTTCTGTACTGTCACTTCTCTTTCTTTCAAACCCTGAGTTAGTTCTTCTGTATTGAGTTCTGCACCCTTTATTCTCTAATGCTATAACAGTGCTACTACTCTGATTTTGACCTGCCCCTCAACCAGCCAAAACCTGAGACCAAAGCTGCAGGAAAAATAGGAAGACTGTCAGTGTCAAGGTAGGGCCAATATGTTTGTCAGATATAATGGTCTCCAATCTTGTCAACCTAATGCAGAAATAATATTTTGTACTCAAAATTTTACTTTGCCGTCATTGTTACCTTCAAGAACTGTGTCTGTAGAAAATAAAATATAGGACAGTAATACCAGAAGACTGGGGACTTCTGTTATAAGTATTTCATCCAAAACACAGAAAAAGAAATGTATGTTAACAATGGTCATTTTTGGCAAAAACATGAGCTCTGCAGGAAAACAGGAAATACTTGGAGATCTGAAGCTAGTAATGATCTGTTGTTTCGTTTTTTCACCAGTAAGTATGAATTCACAAGAGCTACATTATATATGCTAGTATTAAAGCTATTCTAGCCTATTAAGCCTGTAGCCCTTCCAGAAGGTGTGCAGTTATCCAGCTGACTGTAGGCATACCCGTGCTGCAGATACCAAGTAGCTGTGTATCAGTAACCAGTATAGCAACTGATGAATGTTTGAGAAAGTACTGTCTGCTGAAGGCACAACTGGTAAGCCAGCACAGTTTTGTTTGCAGAAATCAATTCTAGGCAAGGCTGAATGGTAGGCACTATTAGTAAGTCTTTAAGTAGTGACACTGACAACAACAGGAAAGGTGTAACATAAAATAGCTGCTCTAAGTCCTCCTTGTATATCACATGATGTTTCCTGATATAAATCAGATAAAGATCTGACTCTTCCAGATTTCTTTCATCATTCAAAGCGTGAGAGGCAGTTGGTCTGTCTGGGGTTTGATTGTTGAAAGCATATGTATCAGCACAGCTCATCCTCTGTTTTTATACAGAACACATCTAATAAACAGTTCTGTCCTTCCACCAGTCCTCAGAAGGTCAGCCTTGCTTTACAGTGTTTCTTTATCTACAGAGAACACTCGAGGTATTTGTGTTTGGAGTCCACTGTAGTACAAGGAGGCCTTTTTCTTTGTGAAAATAGTTTTCATTCATGGTGGGAGTAAATGGCTGTCAACCTCAGCTTCCTGTGTGCTGCAGCAGCAAAGTGTATTTTGTTAAGTGAAAACTTTTGCTTAGACCAATCTTCACAACAATTTGCTACTTAGGGTGCTCTGATGCTGAAATGACAGCTGCTTTTGAATTTCCCAGATGGACAAAATGGTAAAAAAATGATTGATGTAAGCCAGTTATACTTTCATTACTGGTGTTGGTGACATATTCACACACTCTTGCCCTAAGAAGGGCACACAAGACTTCTTTCACAGTTTGCATTCCAGCTATCTGAAAAGACGTATCATCAACAATCAACCTTCAATATCATGTATTCAAAGCCATAAGTATTTCAGTTTGTCAGACTCCATTTCATGTGGAGCAATCTCCATCTTGCACTAAGATATCTGAGTCTGTCCCTGACTTCTCTTAACATCTCTTGCAGACCATGATGAGAGTGCAGCATTCACAAAAAGAAATTTAACAAAGTATCTGTCGTCCATTTTTAAACCACAGTCCAACAGTTTTTGATACAGAACGTACTCATACAAATTCCTCTTACTCGCTAGCTGTACCCAGTTTTTACTTCAGTTTTCATGTATTTTACAACAGATGTGCAAAGAACAGGCTTGAACTTCCTTTAAGGTTCAGTGTATATTGTCACTGAATCTCACGGACTGTGTTGTCATAATTTCCATTCTGGCTAGGGTTCAGTGCAGTGCCCTATGCTTGGATGACCTGTTATAAATCATTAACAAAAACTTGCTTGTTATAGATGTTTCTTGTGAGAAGCCTTTAAAGTCACCTGGAATGAACTGCTGTAGATTTAGCTGGTGAATCATTTTCCTCCACATCTCCTAAGGAGAGTTATTGGGCATAAAGACTTTAATGGGAATTGTATGTATTGCTGGTGATAATTGTGAAGGTATAATTGCAGTTACACCCTCCTGAAGACCTAATCTGTTAATGTACAGAAAACTGTCTGAATGCAGAAGGGTTTTGTTTAACTTCCTTTGCATTCATTGGTCCAGATCCTTAGTCACTTTAGTTATGCATTGACTCAGGTCACCATACCTAAAGCTGCTTGCTGAATTCCTGGTGCAACTGCATCATTCCTGTAGAACTGGGAATGACTGATCATTGTGTGGGATATGAGATCCCTATGTGAGATCTGTATAGATACCCTGCTTTGGCCATTGCTTCTTGATTTGCCATTCCCAGCACCAGGACCCTAAGAATCACACCAGGCCTAAAGCAGTCACACAAAACTGATGGAGATTTTCTTTTTTCTTCTGTAGATCACGGGACTGCCAAGTATTACTAAATACACTGTAAAATACAAAAATACACTAGGTGTCATAAGGATATGATCTTCTTAACCACGTCTTGGGTGTCATCTGGTAATTTGTCCTTTCTTCAAATGATATGAGGACCACTGGTTTTAGGCCTACTGAGGTGACATGGGAAACTTGTTGGCTGACAGAATCATTGCAGGATAAATGCAGAAAGTAAACAGAGCCAATATGAAACACAGAAGACATGTCGGTATTCAACAACTTGGGTCAGTTTGCATTTGTAATCTGTGCAATGATTATGGCTTATGATTATGACGTGTCTGATAAGAAAAGATTTTCCTTGCTAATTACAGTGTGCTACAGATAGGTTTAAATAGGGAAAGATACTTCATTATTATAGTAGAATTTCCAAACAGAAAAACAAAACATTTTTCTGCTAGATCAGAGCTCCTTTAAGTCTCATTTTATTTTTAAGTATACAATTGCATGTATCAGCTATTCCTTTGTTCACTGAAACAATCTCCAGGCCTAAATCAGAGGATGTCAGCTTTTGTTGCTTCCTTTGAATTCTGAGAAGTTTGCATTTCCTTATCTTATGCTGCTCTGGATCTCTTATGAGAGGAGCACAAGACCAACTTTACACCACTATCCTTCTTTCTGGAGTTACTTTAACTAATGAACTTGTGGTTCTATTTATTTTGCTGAATTTACTTTACTTTAATGTACCTTCTTAGTCTTCATTAAAATTTCCCTTTCTTGACAGCATTTAACCAAGAGTTTAAGGCCTCATAAACAAACGGAAATTTGTTTATGTAAGCATTAAGTAAGCCTCAACAGCCTGTTTTAGTTGCAATTTATTCCACTGCAGAGTATGGGTGAGTCCACTCAGTTGACACACTGTTATAAAATGAGGAGACGTGAGAAGAGTCAGTAGAGACTTACTGTCTGCCAGTGGACTTTGAATTCCCTGTTTGTGACATCCTTCAATCACAAGAGCAAAACAGTCCTAAGGTCTCATGATAGAATTCGTGCTGGATCTGTGTTCTGCCTCTCATTATTTGCACATCTTGGAAATCAGGACAAAAGACAGCAAACTTCACCAGAATATAATTACTGACAGCCTCATAATTCCATGTCCATTTGAGATTTTTTCAAAAAGAAATGTAAATGTTACCAATGTTGACACCAGAAATAACAAACATCAGTTATTTTTCAAAGACACTGGTATTTCTGTGCTGTGATGCTTTGAAAACTTTGGAACATGTCAAAAAGGGGCATGGTTTATGCTCAATAAGAAGGGAAGGGGGCTATTATTGCTACCAGGAAAATTATCCCCTACAAACAGGACAGAAACTGAGTAGAAAAAGGATGATAATTATAAAAATTATTGTTTGAAACTGAAGACTTGTCCAAATTAGAGTTCATAACTGCCCCCTGCAGTGAGATTGGAGCGTATGCAACAACAAAGAAAATACTTGCAGTGGAAAGCAAAATTAAGATTTCAGACAATTATTTCTTCAGAAACTATGGACAAAGGGCTACAGGAGCCTTTGAATTCAACAGGGATTAATATAAGAAATGGAGTGGTGAGACTCTTAGAGTGTAAATTTAACAATTATTCTACTGTTTGTAAAGGAAATGTGGAAGTGGATTTATTTCCATTCAGAAAGAGTAATGCTTCAGACTGAAGCTTAAACATATTTAGGGCTTATACATTTCTAAAACAACTGAATTAGGTCCCTCCAAACCCACAGCCAACATTATAATATTTCCTACCACTTGCTGTAACCTCAGTAAATCTTGAGGCAGAAAAATAATCTTGGGTAAGGTGTCTGATACAAAGCAAGATGCGTATGGCTTATCACTATGAATGTAGTTAAGCTTCCCATAATATTATGAAAGTTGCAATAAATATAATTAGTATAACAATAAAAATAATATAATAAACTGTATTTACTGGCGCAGTGATAATTGCTAACAACAGCATCTTTGTCAGGGAAGTGAAGGTCTGCAGGTGTTTCTGCATATAATATGTGAGGAGATACTAACTTTTCAGTAATGACCCCTGTACATTTCCATCCTCAGTGGGCTTTCCATAGCAACGTAGCTGTTTTCTAAGTTAGTTGCTTCAGCTCAGTGTACTCTTTCTGGACCTTTTATTCACCAGTGCTTGTGAACTGCTAGTCTCAGCAGCAGTCAGTGGTGTTACATATAGCTTATAGGCTCTACACTTATTAATCAAGTATACAAAGATGAAAAGGAAATGGAAATGGAATATTGGTCTTTATTTCATAGTGTCTCCATCGCTTTGCAATAATTGGCAAGAGACCAGCTGTCAGCCACCACTGAGCTGCATTTTATTCCTACTAATAGATCTGTACCAGCTTCATTTCTTTTTGGCTGCTTCAGTGTGCATTTAGGAATTGACAGACACGATGCATACCAAATACTTTCAGCCAACCCTGCAGGGCTTTATTAGCACTGAAAATCAACACCCTCTCCTGAGGCAGGAGGCCCACAAATAATCTGTCATATGGAATAGTGAAGGGTATCATCACAGTTACGAGTGCTTGGTCCCAATATAGTGAATAACGCAAGGATATGTTTCCTGAGCAATATGAGGAATGTGAGCGCGTTCCACCTTGTAAAAAACATTCTGATGGCTGCTTGTTTTCTGCATCGTGTCCCCCAAGACTTTTGAATGAAACTTAAGATCTTTGTCCTCCTTTCCATTGACTTGAGCATAGGACTTCTGCAAGATAAACTCCAAGGTTGGAAGTTCCATTTCTCACACAAAACCAGAAGTGCAGTGCTTGTCTGTGCAGGAGACAGGCCACAGAACTAGCCAATCAATTCTTTCCAGTATCTGAAGGGAGCCTACAGGAGAGCAGGAGAGGGACTCTTTGTCAGGAAGTGTAGTGATAGGACAAGGGGTAACGGTTTTAAACTGGAAGAGGGGAGACTTAGATTAGATATTAGGAAGAAATTCTTTCCTGTGAGGATGGTGAGGCACTGGAACAAGTTGCCCAGGGAAGTTGTGGATGCCCCATCCCTGGAGGTGTTCAAGGCCAGGTTGGATGGGGCTTTTAGCAACCTGGTCTAGTGGGAGGTGTCCCTGCCCATGGCAGGGGGGTTGGAACTTGATGATCTTTAAGTTCCCTTCCAACTCTAACCATTCTATGATTATAAATCTCACTATCTTAAACGCTGAGGGCAGATGAAATTTTTAGACAGTTGTTTCTTCATAAGCATACATAGAACGTACATTGAAGGGAATCAAACTGAAGCAAACTGCAGTCAAAATAAACTGTTGTGCTGTGCATAAACAACTCTCCCACTGAAAAAAAGTGAGTAAGGAAACAGTTTAACTTCAATGTCCACCAACGCCTCAGCGATGATGGTGTTAAGGAAACACAACAGGGTAATTTGTGGCTATTGCCAATTGGTAGAGCTTCATGGCTTTCATGTAGCTACATGGATTTAAATGGCTGAAGATCTGGGCTTTAACCATCAGAAGCAGATAAACTGGCAGGTCCTACAGAAGTAAGTTTTAAAGCTGAGTGATGTAATCAAGAGCAGCTGGGCAAAAGGAGCTCTGCCTCGTACATGCCCTCAGACAAGGCGCACCATTCTCTAAGGCAAAGATCAGATAAAGCATGTGAGGCAAAAACCTGCTAGCTCAGCATTTTTATAAACAGAGAAGTACCTTCCCCCTCGCACTGTGGTTACCACTGTGTTCAGAAAATAAGGACTCTTTGGCCCACCCCCCTTCTCTGACTGTACCACTGTCTCCAGCTGACTGGGGTGACTGACAAACAGCATAAGCTGATATTCAAAGACATTATAGTAAAAGTACCTTGCCATTCTGCATGTAAAATGGTTTCCACTCGGAATTAGTTAATGGAGAAAAATTTTGACTACTTTTGCTGAAGGGGTTTGCTTTCCTTGCAAGGTCGCTCGGAATAAGCTCCCTGAACTTTGAACTGTATCTGCAAAGTGAGATAAACAAGGGCTGTATAAATACCACAGCCCTTCTCCCCGCACTGTTTTCTTCTGCAGCGGAGTGGAGCAGAGCTGCCAAGGACCGGGGCCGGGGGGAGGAAAGGGTAAGTGTGCTGGTTTTGCTATGAAAGAGCTTCATGACTTAAGATTTGGCAGAGTGTCTGCGTGTTTCTTTGGCTGAAAAGGCTGACTGTGGAAATTTCCGTTGGAGACTGAAGAGAAAGTTGAAATGTGAAGAGAGGTATAATTCAGAACATAACTCTCGCCTCGTTGATGGGGCAGGACAGCTGTTGCTGGGAGCTGCATGCCAGGGCTGCAGAAGGACCTCAAGATGTCATAGGATTTTTATGTGCTTATAATGGATATAAAGGTGGGCAGCTTTCCAGATGTGTGGAGAGAGTGAAAAAAAAAAAAAAGAAAAAGCTCTGTTGATATCTACTGGACCACAGTTTAATCTTCAACGTACTGCACCTAGAATACTTTTGGTATTCTAGAAAGGAAAATTTAGGAACAGAGAGATTTCACAAATCACGGTGGCTTTTCAGCAGCTGGCTCTTGTTTTAAAAGATCAGTTATTGAAATGTTGGGTTTTGTTTTTTTTTTCTTTTTAGAACATGACAATATTGATGAAATGTCTGTTGTTTGTCAGAACTTAATGTTTCCAAACATTGTGTATTTACTGTCAGACCTTGGTGCAGGTGTTGAAATTGCACAATTCCACAACCTAGGACATGTTAGGGAGCAGTTTTACAGTTTTATATATTTCTCAATAATGAGTGCTTTCAGAACACATTAAGCCAAAAATAGTAATATGAATAGAATCAAATGAAAACATAATTACAGAACTTCTAATATGCTCTGATTTTCATAAACATTAAATGGACTAAGCTTGGGTTGGAGATTCTGTAATACCCGAGGAATCCTGAAACTCTGTTTTCATTTCCTGTTTTTGCAAAGCTGTTTCTAGTGCCTGAATTCTTAAGAGATTTTTTTTCAATGGGATCCAAATACTACAGACTAAATTGTAAAAATCTTAGTCTTTTTTTAAATTTCTGCCAGGTTCTGTAATACTTGCCATGTAACAAAATACATGTTGGTGCAAGTACTCTTAAGTTGGTGGAATTACCTTGGAATCTGGAGTGAACTGGTCTAGACTTTTACTGGTATAAACTGGCTCAGCACAACTGATTTCAAAACATAAGAAATGAAGCCACTTTAAAATCACTGAATTGTTAAGAAGGGTCAAGAAGAAATTACAAAGAGGAAGGAACAACACATTCTGATTAGTAGCATTTTAAAAAAATCCAGTTCTTCTCAATGCTTACTTTTCAGCTGTTTACATACAACAAAAAAATACCGATGGTTTATGATAGGGGTACTCCACTGCAAAATGAGAGAAACATGATCAAGCAGGAGTAAAGTAGTTATTTTTTTTTTAATTATTAATTTTTTTTAAACTGAGTGGAGCCAATATCCTGCTGTGCTTTGTTATGGGAATTTCAGAGTCTGCACTTTGTTCAGGCATTGAGCTCGTTCTGTTTATTTTCTCTCTTTTCAGATAAAGCCCAGCCATGTGGGCAGGGCTGGGGCTAGTTCTGGCTCTCTGCCTCCTCCCAGGAGGAGGGACAGAGATCCAGAACTGCAAGGAGCCCCCAGAATGGCGTATTGGGGAGGAGAACCCCATGCTGAACTCTAGGGGTTCAGTGACAGTGGTGGCTCTCCTCCAAGCTAGCTGATACTTGTGCGTGCTGCAGGCTTCCAGGTAAGTGTAAATTTCTTTCCCGTTTTTTTGTTAGAATGTGACCAGCCAGTTTTTTAATGCCATCTTAATACATGAACCCAACTAAAGATGCGCTCAACAAACTCAAATCTTTCTCAAATGCCACCTTCCCAGCTGGTGTGAGTGACCCAGTGACAAGGTTAACTCTCAGGAGGAGCATTCTGTGCCAGTGGCTCAGATTCTCTGTCTCTTGACTTAGTCCATCATCTTCCCCAGACTGTATTTACAACACACAAGTATGATGACCCTGATGGTGATGCAACCCAAAACACAAGAAAACCCAATAGAAAGAGTTACTCAAGACTGCACTTCAGTTAGCAACAAGTGATTAATGCAGCGAAGATGCTGAAACCAGGAAACACCATGTTTCTCTGACATGGCTAGAACACCTGGGACAGAGAGATCTGTGATCATGCATTTCTTGTGTAGGACCTGTAGGGGAAAAGGCAGGTCAAAACATGGGCCTTTCATATGCTTTCCCAGCCCCAGTTCAGAGGTCCTAGATAGAAAATCTAGGACCTCTGATTTTGAAAGATTTTGAAAATCTTTCAAAACATAGATGAAGCATTCAAGGGAATCATCAGTGTTATATTTTCATACAAGACCTGGGAGATTGATACTCTGGTTTCTAGAACCTACTTCTGTACAAATAATTAAGTACCAGGGTGGCAACAGCAGTAAGAAAATAATTTTGAGCTGACCCAAGGAGGAATTTCATACAGCCCTTATCTGTGATTCATTTAGTGATTGTGAAATCATTTTGGTTTAAACATCAATAGTACTGGTTTCAGAGCTTGATTGAAAACACTGTAATAACATCTCAGTTTCCCCCTCTAGGCTGCATAACTTCATATGGTAATAGTCTTTCCAAGTTTGTTAAGGACTGGGTTTGAAAATGTGGCAGTAAATCTCTGGCTCCATCAAAGACAAAAGTGAGCTTTGTCATTGACTTTCGAGGTGGCTGGGTTTGATTCTCTACTTTTTAGAAAGGTTTTAAGAAATTTTTCAAGCTCTGGACTATTTCTTGAAACTGAAGGTGGGGAGAGGGGGTTTGGGAAAGAGTTTTCTAAAGCAATTAAATGGGAAGGATACAAATGAAAAGGAAAAAAAAAAAAAAAAAAACCCACATTGTACAGCAGCTTTCTGTACTGTAGAGCAAATAAAGACTTTCGTGATGGGAGGTGAAAGGTAAAGACTCCTAAATGCCAACCAGGTCATTCACACATCCTACAGCCATCCTTTTGACCCAGTTGCTGTAATATGCCTTTTCTGGCTGATGTAGAAAATAGATTTATCAAGAGGAGTGGGAGAGCTATCAGCCTTTTACTACAGCTTTGCTTTCTTGACTGTTGATCTTCCTGCTGTATTTATAGTATGCATTCATTCACCAACTATGTAACCAAATCCTCAGCATTTAAATAAAGACATCAAATAAACCAGCTGTGTGAGACCAGTGTGGAAGAACTGAAATAAAAATAACACTGTATTCAGTCTGGAAACGGATGTCTGCTGTACTTGCTACTGCATTCTGCTTGCAAGGACAGGACCTGTGGCATATTCGCTGTTGCAGAGTCTGGTTTGGTGACAGCACAATCGAAGGTTATGGCAAATGGCAAGGATGTTTTAATATTGTGAGGTTGTTGCCATTGAAACTGGGAGAAAACAATTTGCTATCATAAAAGCAGCATGGAGCATATTAAGTTTGATTGATCATGGCAAATCTTAGGATTCTCGAATGATTTTTGGTCCTGTTTCTTCACATTTCCCACTAGGTTGGAAGACCTGCGAGTGAAGCTGGAGAATGAAGGGCTGGTCAATATCTCGTATGTGGTTGTCAACCATCAGGGAGCTCATTCCCAGAGGAAATTTCACCTCCTGAAGGAAAGCGTTTCAGACTACATTACTGTCTACCAGCAAGATGAACAGCAAGCCGATGTCTGGACTACCTTAAACGGAAGCAAAGATGACTTTCTCATCTATGACAGGTCTGTGTTTAGAGGGGAAGGCAGGAAAACTTTTGTATGTATTTAGAGTAATGCTTTGTAAATCTCTGTATTATTTCACTGACTTGCAAATAACCCAATTACCTCACAACAGAGATGTCATAATTAGCTTCTGTGTTGCACTAAATAAAGCATTTGCATTTACTGGTAAAAGAAAGCTACAAAAGAAAAGTCTGGTTTTGCTTAAGCAAGTTTGGGATAAATAAACTTCTTATAATTACTGAGGATTTAGAACAGTGTAACTGAGTTTAAAATGTGGTGGTAGGATTATGGTCTTACACTGTTTTTGTTTTGACACCACTTCATTACACGTGACAGTAGAATCAAAACAAGAAAAGCTGTCTTAAGTTCTCATGTAAACATTTTGACCGGACTTGCTGAAAATGTCATGTAGTTGTATGTAAAAATTAGCCTTTGGGTGAAAATTAAAACTTTGGAAGACAACAGCCTTTTGATCACAGGAATTGGGTATGTGTATCTTTTGCCAGTACCAGTAATAACTCTTTAAATGAAATCCTGATTTTTCAGTTTTGATGTGATGAGAAGCTATTCGGCAGGTCCTATTCCTTTGAACGAACCAGCTGGGTAGTCAAGTGCAATGCACATCCCAGTCAAAATACTCTTTACTTTGCCTGAAAATACTCTTGGTAAGAATACAACAGCGGGGAGTTGTACCACTATGCAAACAGCCCTCCTCGTTAGCAGGATGGGTGTGTAAGGAGTGTACCTCCGCTGGCCTAAGTGCCACTGAACCCAGGGGCTTCTGCCAGTAGGGTTGTTAACGTCAGCCAGAAATGGTGCATCGCCCTCCAGACCCATGCAGCCGAGTGGGCAAGCGCCGTGGGACCGCACAGTGGGGGACTGCACAGCGTGACGTCAATAAAATAACAGTCAGATAAGAAGAGATACTCCATTTTAGGCCTGTGTTTCTGTGTATGTAACCACAACATTCTTCTTTTCCTTAGATGTGGCCGTCTGGTGTATCACCTGGGTCTGCCCTACTCCTTCCTGTCTTTCCAGTATGTAGAAGAATCGATTAAGATCGCGTACTGTGAAAGCAAGTGCGGGAACTGCTCTTACACGGTATTTTCTTCTTTCTTTATATATATAGCAGGAAAGGAAATAGGATTTGACGTGTACTTGGAAAAAAGTCACTTCAGTGTGATTAATCCAAAACCCCCATGATTTTAAAATTTACAAACTTCACATGTCTTGACAGAAAGCTCTTCAATGTTTATTTTTTGAAGTGACAGGGATCTAATTTATAATAGACTGATCATATGAATTCCTGCCCTTTATAGAAACGCAAATAATTTTCAGAAATCTAAATGCAATCTTGGAGGCTAATTCTGGGGTTATATACAGCTGGTAAGCAATTAGCTCCTTTAGGTTTTGGGGACGGCTAAGCACTTAAATAAATAGTGGTTTGTTTTTTTTAAAAAAAATAATTAATCAAACCTGAGCTGGGTTGTGTTACTCTGCCTTTCAGTTTACATTTAAGCAGAGAGTACAATAGTTACCTTTAAAAAGTGGTTAATACCAGATGATGCATTCTTGTCACCATTATAAAAGAAGGGTAGTTTTGTTTTACATGTAACTACAGATCAGAAGTACTTTAAGGATTATCAAGAAATGTACATACAGAGTCATGGAAGTTCAATGAGAACAATAACTTCTGATCCCATCATACAGTTTCCCAGCTCAGTGGGGAGGTCAGGAAGAATCCTTCTACTAGCAACTGCTCGAATTATAATTCCTGAAAGTTTACATTACCAGCCCTGTCTAGTTATCAGTGGTGTTGTAACACAAGGTTCTTTTTTGATGTTGTTGTCCCTCCTCAGGAAAGTAGCACAAGTAATTTGAAACTGGGTTTCAGATTCTGCCATAACGTTAAGATACTTAATATTTGACATCTGGTTTCCCTTCTATTTAATGCCAGCTTCTGTTTTGCAGGAACCCGATATTGATGGTGTATGCCAGAACATCACTAGAAGTGCAGATGAAAAGCTGGCAGAGATCGAGCTCAAACCATCCGGTCACCATTCCCATCACCACCACGGGCAGGGCCAGGGGCACGGGCACAGGCACAGACACCACCCCCACGGCGGGGGCAGTCGTCATTCCAAGCATGAGAACCATCAGGCTCCGTTTGAAACTCAGAGACATCACCCTCACAGTGGTCGGCGTCATAGAGTTTTTGGGCATCACAGAGACCATCAGGCAGGTAGTCAGGAACAGGTAGACGCTTCTCCTCCAGGAGAAAGGGTGGAAATCCCACAAGACAAAAAGCTATGAAAAATAGGGAAAACCAGCTGTAAAAACCAGCTAACTTGAAACTGGCAGACAGCATCAGACTCCGCTTCTGGTAGCTGATGCTGTCACTGCCGCCACCTTTTGTTTGAAGAGCTGGGAAATTCTGTCACTTGACAGTGTCGCGGAGCACTTCCAAACTCCTGCAGGTGACACGGGCAGCTGTCAGCAGAGGACATCACTGAATCTTGACAGTGACGTCTGCTCACTGCTGCCTGACAGTTACCAGCAGCAGGAGCCAGTGAAACCAGCGACACCTGACAGTGACAAGAGAAGGCAAGAAACTGAGCCTGAAAAACAAACTAAGCACCTTAAAAAACGCACAGGAGTCCTGCTGCCTAAATTCATACAGTTGCGAGACTGGAAGAACGAACAGATTAGGTGTTTTCACTGCCCCCAATTAAAAATTGCACTACGACAGCAGTGTAGAGTTGACATATTGAAGGATTAGAGAGCAGTGCTCTCAGAATTACACAACACCTGCCAAATTCCATCAGTGACCTGTAGTTTGTTTTTCAGTTGCACAGGGAAAGTGCCTGCATTCTTGATTAATTTGTCTTTCTTGTTTCTCTTCTAACATTCTGCTTGCATTTGTGAGGACAGGAGCGTAAACTATGACCTAGGGGCTCCTGTCTGATGTTTTGCAATCAAGAATAGAAGACAACCAAAACAGATATTTTAATCATTTTTTTATTGAGAAGATGGACTACATTCAGAAGTTGTATTCTCTCTTTTTTTTT
>VZRU01006347.1:18883-35966 GCA_013398155.1 Pedionomus torquatus
TTTTTTTTTTTTTTTTTGTAGCCTGGGGATACAAATTATTTACAAGAACAGTTTATTCCTAAGCAATGCATGAAAATAACTTTTTATCTCAAATGTAAGATACAAACAGTAACTGTAACTGATTAATATGCATAACTTTTGTTACTTAGATATGGTATCAGGGTCCATTAATACATGCCACTAGCTTGCAGAATCCCACTAAATAAGTAAGATCGTGCCTAAATTGAGACATGAGAGTTAACAACTCTTCATGCAAAATCAGTAGCAAAAGGAGAGAGGGGCAGAACAAATTGACTCGGTTTACTGTTTGTCTTTTTTTATAACAGTGCTGGTTAATGAATCTGTACTGATTAGTAAGGTAATACACCACTTAACCTTCGGTAACTTCTCTGTAGCTTAGCATTCCTAACCTTTCATTAACTGAGTTGAAGTAAAAATGTAGTTGTTCGAAGGATTCTTGGATGAAGAACGGACTATTCAAGAAAGGGGAACTGCTTTGAAGGCATACACCATAATTAATGATGGTTTAACAGGGAAATTTTTACTCCTACAAAACCTGAGTCTTTTTATGGTGAATGCTGATTAGCAGGAAAGTAGCTCTGAATATACACAGAACGTGCACCTTCGGAATATCTGATAAGAGTGTTGTCAATAAAAAATATTCTGTATTTCTTTGTATCTTGTTTTTACTTGCAGGTGCGTAGTTTGAAACACACTGTTCCTGTTTCTCACTGTATGTTCTACTGCGATGCTTCATGTCATTTATTCAAAATCGCCTCCGTTTGAGGTGCAGGTCTTGGCCTTTATTAAGACGTTGCTCCAGGTCTCTTATGGTGTTTCGGAGAATTTCAATTTCCTTGTTTTTCTCCTCCTGGAGATGCTGCAGCTTCTGTAAAAATGCGAGCAAAGGCTTCAGTGTTAAACAATACAATGTACTATTACTAATGAGAAATACTCTAAAAAGAGTATTTTTCTCAGCATTTTGTATCTCAAAATTACAAAGATGACTTCACAAGAATCTTATTTTTATGACACCTCAAGGTCCCAAGCCTTTAAAACTAGTAATGCACATATATAATTTATATTACAAGTCATAGATACCAGCCCTATCTGAAGTTCCCCGTTTAACAATTCCGTACTAAAACCACTCCACGTGCTGGCTTTTGTTGTTGAGCCCCAGCTATATTGACATCTGTGCAAAGAGACTTGAAATTATTTATCCAGAGGTGGGAAGGCATGAAGCTCCACCCACGCGCCGTCCCCCATCCCCAAAGCTTTGCTGCAGAACCACAAACCCTCAAAGCCCAGAGAGCTCCCCCTGCGAACAGGCTGTAACAGTATTTGGTCATTGCAGGACAGGGGCGATTAAGCACACACCCTTCGGTAGATGCTTTGTGGCAAGACAGAAGCCTCTGAAAAAGGTTTCGTTGCTTTATTCTGAACTCTTGCCAATTTAGCATTGAACTGAAAAAAAGAGGAAAAGACAAAACGCTAAGAAGCAACAAGGGAAAAAAGTAAGTTAAATAATTCCAGTATAATTTTAACTTCTTTTTAATTGGATTTTGTACCTGAAAATAGTAATAGCAAGCTTGAATCCTAGGACAACAAAGCTTTACACAAGAAAGATTTAGAAAAGAATGCAATTACATTTCTTTTAAAAATGCCTCAAAATTGCAAAGTAAATAGGACAAATATGATAAGCCACATACATGTAGATGAACAAGACAACTACTGAAAAAAAACTGAGAAGGCACCACAGTCACATGCCAGCAGGAGGAGAAAATCCAGAGGATCCTAAAAACTTAAGAAACAATCACACTTGCTTCGCGTTCCAAGCACAACACTTCCTTCACATTCCAAACACTTTCATACCTTTTTTCTTTTTTGATATGCAAAAGGCTTGAAATAGTTCCTTGTTTCTGTAATGAGAATTGCTTAAAACCTGAGCCATGAAATACATGGCGAATTCTGTGACTCAAATCTACACAGCATTAGAAGTCTTTAAGCTCTTAGAAGGCTAATAAAGATTACGTATTTCCATCATTTGGAAATTAAAAAGAATAAAAAGAAGCAGAAAGCACTGTTTAAATTTTTAATAGCTCAAAAACTAGCAAATTTTTTGAAATAATTGCATTTAAAACAAGAACATAGCAAAGTTCAGTCTCCCTATACAGTAGATTAGAACTCTATTCCTGAGCCGAAGGGATCTTTGTAAAGACAATAATTTTTTTAAGTTTCCTAGATGCCATATTACTTTGTTAAGTATTGATTATTGTTTTTCACTTTCACAGTCCAAGTTTACCTGATGCCCAACATATCTTTAGCTAAGCTTTGTAATACATACCTCTATCTGCAATTTAATTATTTCATTCTGCTTCTCTTCGTTTTGAATTTTCAGCTGTCTAGTAAGCTCTAGTATTTCCATTTCTTTTTTCTCTGCCTGTTCTCTATATTCTACTTCTTGTACTTCAACTATTAACACAGCAACACCAAATACAATACAGAAGATGTTTAGATGGAAAAATAACACCATTTCTCAAATATCAAAACTTTCTTGAACAGCAGGTCTATATTTCATTTCATATATAATGTCTCTCATGTATTTCTCTTACTCCACTTCTTTTTCTTCAACTAGTAAAAAGCTGCAGTAACAGCAAATACAATGATGATAGAAGATGTTTAGATGGAAAAATAACATAATTTCCCAAATATTAAAACTTTCTTGAGCAGTGGGTCTTTATTTCATGGGAAAACTATTTCACTCAGTGACATTTCATTCCCTGTGTCTGTTCTACCTGTTTGGGAACTTCTGCTCATCCTGTGTTGTTGTGCTGTTGCCTCATTGCCACTGCCTACTCTCTTGAGCAAAGATAAATTTCACTCAAACACTGTGCCCTTCCAGCTTTCATGTTTCCTCTAAGAAGTGGAACTCATAATTAACCTAGATGAGGTATATAGTGCCTATAGGTTGTCACGTGTTCCACCCAAAGCTGATGCATTCAGTCTTCAGAGGACTTACATTTTTTTCTTATATCGCAATTGAGCTGTGTTATTTCTAACTTGTGGTCTTCCTCTTTGTTTTTAATTTCTATCACAAGTTTCTCAATCTGATCTTTATATTCCTGTGAATGTAAAAAGCTTCATAAAAATCTTGACAGTCCTTTGCTCTTAGCCTTCTGAAATTACAGCATTCATGTATAAGTGAACAGTGGTCTACAATTCAGTACTTGTTTTATCTTTGATCTAGTAAATTCAAAATTCTCAGTTACTTCTTACACAATCTGGCTGCAGTCCACTAATAAAAATGTAGCAGATTCCATTGTATTATAGCCATCAGTTAATATAAAATTAGAAATTGTACTTATTAGAACAGACAATCGGAGATGTAATATTCCTTTCCCTAATCTAGGACCTGATAAAATGCTGCAGTTAGTTCAGTGACTACGCTATGACTTTTTGTGGATTTTTGACGGTAAGAAAAATCGTATTTGAAGGACAAATTCTGTTAATACTGCTTACACAACTTCCCACTGGCAGCAGTAGAAACAACAGTGATGCCAGCAGCAGTGATGCCGATGGCACTGACACTCAAGTGAGGAGTTGGAGCACACCTGTTCTAAGTCTGCTCCCATAACTACCCCCAAATTATCAAGAGATTGGCTGTAACTGCCAATGTAGAAGCACTTGCTCCAAAGCTCTTACCAGAGCCTTCTGCCAAGGTAGGTAGCCACTCGCCAGAGCAATGCTCAGAGGCACGCACAAAAGCAGCTACTGATTGGTGATAACAGTCTACATGAACATAGTCAACTAAGTACCTTCAGGACAAGACTAGGAAGGTTCCACTACAGCCCATACACATATATCATGTATAGAATCATAGTTCTCTCATGTCTTTCTGAAGGCATTATTTATTTTAATCTCAACCTTTCAAGGTAACAGCTCTAGTGCTATAAAAAAATAATTTTAACTCATAGTTTGTCCAAGCACTGGCAAAGAAAATCAGCAGCAAGATTCCTCATCCTGGACAGGTACAGATCTGCAGTCTTTGCAAGGAGAACCTATACAACTTGTGACTAGCCCTGCTGGTGTTACCTCCTTTCCAAAAATTAGTGGCATAGACAAAAAGTAGAGAGTTGGTAAATGGAATTTGCTATGAGACACATAAAAAATAGAGACCTATTATCTTAGAATTAGTCCCAAAAGAAGCTATAGACAAAATTCAGACAGTTCTTGATTCTCTGGCAGTACAACACACATTGTGAATAACAAAACATTATTTCTGTGCAAAATGTATTTTAATGCAATGGATTAAATTTTAGAAAGCAAAGTTGAATTTAAAGCTAAACACAGCAAAAAAGCGTAAGTGCATCTTACACTGAGACAGAGTAATTAGTAGTTTTGACCTCTTAGTCCCTCTAGCGCTTTCTCATATTGATACTGTCATGAGAACAAATCTTCTCTTTTTACACATGATAAATCAGTAGCAAACCCAATAATAGAGATAGATATGAACTGCTACAATAGAGATAAAATATTATTCCTCTGCTTAAGGAATCATCATTTGTGACATACCTGTTCACAAGCCTTTAACTTCTCTTCCAAGATGTGAACGGTACCCTTCAGTTTATCATTTTCATCTATGTAAATAAAAAATTATATGATGCACTAGAAATTATATTTTTTATAGTATTATCAGCATGAAAGCAGAATAAGGAAATTACTTTCATTTTTTGACTTCTCTGAACTAACCATTGTTTACAGAACTATGTAATCTCAGTCTCCATTTTTTTTAACAAGAAAATTCATAGTCTAATCAGAGTATTTGCCTGGTATTACTACTTTGAAGTGTCTTTAGCCTTCTGATATCTGTTGCATTCAAGAAAATCTAGATCTTTAGCCCAGAAAATAAAAGATTATTATGGTGGTTACAACAGTTTCGAATTGGAAGATGCAACTTTATAAGTTTCACAGAAACTGTGAACTAGTATCTCAAAACCAGAATTTAGAAAAAGCAGATAATACTTTTTTTTTTTTTAATTTGATCATTAAGTGACCATCAAATGACCATTAATCTGATCATTTTGAGTAATAAAAACAGCCATATCCTTCAAAATTTTACAAGTTTATTAGTATTTATGTTAATAAGCCTTGAACACACCATCGACAAAAAAATAACTACATGGTGTGCAGCTGTGGTATAAAGCTACAGCAAATATTTATGTATTTTACTGTAAAATACAATGAGTAATTGCCAAGTATTTATGGATAACAGCTAAATTTTAGTAACATCACACTGACAATTAAGACTACTTGGTTTAACAAAGTCATTAAAAACTATGCATAACCACTTTAGTATACTACAGTCCACCAGCTGAATGACTTTCTCACTTTTTTTAAAGTTGCCTATGCTATGCTGAAATATATTTAAAACCCAACTACTGTTAAAAAAAAACCTCACTAAGGCAGAACTTCTGCATGTGGATTCTAAGTAGGATAACAGCATTAGACATTCATTAAGCATACATATATAGCATATAGCATATTGTTCTAAGTTTCTCCTTTTCACTTTTTGTTGTTACTGTGACTAACAAAATCTGCAGAAGATTGATTTTAGATACACTTTTTTTCCTTTCTGTCTGCCAGTGAGTTTCTCTCTCTGAAAAAAAACAGTAGATATAATAAAAAAAAAAAATTAAATGCCAAGTCATTCTAAATTACGGTACATGATATATAAGAAAACATTTGCTTTTACCTTTCACGTTACATTGGTTTTCAATGGTTTGTGTTAGACCCTTTATCACATTCTGTAGCACTGCACATTCTAAAAGAAATTTAAAATACAGTATTTTTGATAATTTACCACTATTTTAATTTTATATTTTGTTTATAAACTTTTCCCAAATATTTTATAATAACATTGATTAAGTATTATTCTAAGCCTTCTTAGTGACTATAGAAATAACTCAGATTATTGTTACACAGTTGCCCAACCCACATTACTGCTTAATTTTAGCTTTTAGTTTGACAATAGATTAAAAACAAAGTTAGCAAGCAATATGAATAATTTCATAAACCTATTACATTTTTGTTTCCAGCCAGAAAACAAGGATGTTGTTGTTTCCTAGGCAATAATGGAAGTTTTCCATATCAGCATTCCAGAAATTTCATGTAAATAATGAAAATGAGGCTTACTTTCCTGAGAGCATTTTTGCCAAGATTCTTTTTAATATGACCAACCCTATCCACTCATTCTTACCCCCTTTTTAGTCCATATTAACATTCATCTTGTGGCTCAACACAAACTTGGAGAGATTCAGAATATGCTACTATATTCCCGTTATCCTACTTTAAACAAAATGTGTGTGTGTGTGTTTATACATGCAACTTTTTATCACCTTACACATTTGCATTTCATACTTGTTTTTTTTTTTTTAATTTCATTTTTAATATTTGACCTCCACATGGACTGCTTCTACTATATCATTTGGTTTTCATTACATACAATTTTAAACCTTTTGTTTCCTGTAACCTTATCAGTAGAGTTACAAAAGATTAAAAGACCGGGAAGACTGGGAACACTAAAATTAATGTTGTTTATTCTTAAAACCTTTCTATTTTCAGAATACCACTGCATTTCTTAAGTAGTTTTTAATTTCTGCAACTGATAAAGTATGTTAAATAACAGCTACTCAGTTCATAAACCAAAGCTTTGTTGACAATTGCAGATCATATAATTAATGACTACATTACAAATAATAGAGTTGGAAAGATAAATTAACATTCCAGCTCAGAGATCCAGTTTTCCACAGTCTTTTTGACCTTCATTCTATTCTACCATCAAGTCTGCATTTCATACAGCCAAGTTAGCCAGCTGTAGTCTTCCCTTCTGTGCTTCTAAGAAAACAGTAGAGGGAGCACAAACAGCACAGAAACATTGACTGCCATCAACTGCGCTGGATCAAAAGCACTTGACAAAAATCCAATTCAAAGCCAGAAGCACTAGGTTAGCATGCCCATTTGCACCAACTACTTCTACTGCAAATTTTCTACCATTTGAAAATGTATGGAAATAAACCCAAATGCTTGCAATTTATGCACAAATTGCAAAGATACATATGCATTTCAGTAAACAACAGGAATGCAGCAAGTGTTACAATGAATCAAAGCTATTTAAGTGAAGGCACTCTTTTGTCCGACCGGAGAATATCTGCTTATCTTTCTTATCTTTAGAGGATGTGTATTGGTTAACCCCTTATGAGATTACAGGTGTGACTGAAAAAAATTACTGGGAACCCCCCAATTTTTTCTTGTCTCAATTAAGAAAGAAAAAGCGAAACTTTACTAAATGGTTGCAGCTTTCTGAATACTGGTATTTAGTTATGGATTCTGTGTTGTTCCTTCCCTGTAAAGAATACTCCCTACATGCAAAAACAGCCTAAGGGCTCTCTTTCCATGTTTAATGTCAATATTTTATTGCAGTTTCTTCCTTCTGCATTTAAAACTGAAGCTGTTGGCTTTTTTTTTTTTTTATAGGCCAATTACATCAACCACCTTTTCCTTTAACAGCTTTGAAACACTAAATCAACAAATATACTAAGATACTAAATAGAGCCACCTTAAGTTTTCCATAGACAATAATGTGATTGTTTTCTTTTAAAAAACTACAGCAGTTTTTAGTTCAGAGTTGTAGCCCACACCACAAAAGTCCATTTAGTCACGACAAAGAAGGCTGAAAAGCAGAAAACCAGAATGCCAGACTTGTGTCTTTCTCAAGTGGATCTGCACCAATTTACACTAAACAAAACCTGAAGCCCTGAATCTCCCCTCCGTTTTGCAAAGAACACACCAAGGCAAAACAAAGATCATTTATGACCTCTCAGATCATGTATACACTTGCCAGTTGCTCATCTTTTCCCACCTTATCTTTCATTCAAGTGTTTCACTCTCCTCTCTCCCTTGAGTGTTAGAAGTTTTCTTTACTCCTTCGCATTTCCTTCAGAATTCCCAGTCTTCTTTTACCTTAAACTGTCCTAGAGCGAGACTTCTGGCAATCAAGGATATCAAGGAGCCCTCAGATTCTCATTAGATATTTCTTGGGACAGAAAATGCGATTTTTGTTTCTCATACTAACAAAGAGTTCTTCAGCCAGAATAAAATTCCACACCCCGCCATCACTTGCCACCACAAACCCTTCAGGGTAGACGGAACAACAGCCTTTCCTTCCAGAGTGCTCTTTCTCTCTGCTCCTCTGCTGTAAGCAGCATGTTTACATGGATCATATGTGAATCATTCACTAGCATGTGATTGCTCATGCTTTTTTCCATAGCTGTTCTGTGGACTGCTTGTGGTCTACTGATAAGCCTTACGTTCTAAGGCTTCGTTATTTACCTACCTGGTAAATAAATCTGCTTTTATATTCAATTTGTAATAGCACCCTATTACAACTTGAGAATGCACATATGTTAAGATTGTGTGTTAACACTGTTCATCTAGAAATTGAAGCAAACCGAGGAATTTCAGTTGCCTTTGGACCAAATTCCCAAATGCTCTTATCAGGAAATGTGACTGAGCTGGGTTCTGGGAAACAGCTGGGGACATAAGTCTAGAAGAATTTTTTTTTCCTAGCCACAGTTGTCAAAATCACTGTTACAAAAGTCACTCTTAGAACTACATTCTGTTAAGATAACTGTTGCCAGAGCAGGAATAGAGGTATCAATGATACATTTCAACCCTCACATCTTCTCCAGTTCTGCAAAGGATCCCTCTATAACCCCATCAGTAATAAAATCGTCTTCTAATCCCACTGTGCTTTGACTTTCCAAAAGGTTCTACAGAACTATTAGATGCAACATTTTCAGTGCTCTGATTCTGAATACACAGTATTCAGCTATTACCCCTTCTGAAGGGTCAATGTTGCAAGTGAATTTGATCAAGGCACAAACACCATTTCTATTCATTTCAAAAAGAAGCAGCAAAATGCTTTAGAAGCATTATATAATTACTACATTTTATAATCACCAACTGTAATGTTCTTTTGAAATATTTTTAACATTACAGTCACTGCTGATCTCCAGTAACATGGTAATTGTTTACCTGGAGGCTCCTCTGATGGTATCTGCCAAAGATTATGGCAATAAGCTGTCCAAGGTGTTTTGTGATCACCACTAATGAATACTGTTCAAAACTTAAAGGCACTTCATTCCATGACACTTGAAGTGTTTACCTTATTGGCAAGCATGTTAACCTAAGGGAACAGCCATGATAACTGTCTTAATTTCTAAATACATTCTGTCTCTTTGATATTTCTCATTTACCTTTTACTTCCTTACCATCAAGCTTTCAGAACCACCTCTTGGATGTCTCATGTTGTTCCAAGTTTCTCATTTTCACTTTTTGTTGTTAATGCTACTAACAGCTCTGCAATACCTCTTAGTGATTGACAAGAATCTCTGTCTTCCAACAATTCTGCTTCCTATCTGTATCTGTAGTAATTTGTACAACTACTATGACTTCAGTATTACTGTTATTTGTCTTTTCCTGATTATCCCTGCTGCTAAAACTTTAGTTCGTATTTCATGCTGAGTGCTCTGGTATTTTTACTTGGACTTCTGCCATCCCATCACATGTTTCAAAACAGATCCAGAGGTTGTTCTCTTCAGTTTTATCAGCATGACTACCTCCTCCAGTTATTTCACTCTTATCTCATGGAAGTGAGGCACCATTATTTACAAATCTCAAATCCCTCTTCTGACTTTCATCTGTTTTCTACTTCCATACTCCTTGTTGCAGTCATCCCAGCTGCTCTGATTTCCTGAGCTGCCTCTTTTACTTTCCCTGCTTTTATCCCACAGGTTCTATGGCAAGAATAATTTCTTCTTTCTGTCCACCTTTTTCTTTCCCTTTTTAAATTCTCATTTTGTATAAGCTCTCTCTTCTCTTTTTTTGTCAATAATGAAGTCTCTTGATACCTCTGAAGAAAGCTGGAAGAAGACTCAGAAATTGTTGCCCCTCCTTCCCTTGGGAGCTGCTTTTAAGCTGAGGCTTTTGCCCTTGGCCTACCTTTAGTTACAGTGCAGCTGTGTTGCAATCACATACCATGTAGATCTAGACCCTGGTCGTGACCTAGGGCGATTTCAGAACTGCCTCATCACTAGGGACCTGATAGTGATGACTAGATCATGTCTGGCCCTGGCCACCATTTCTGAACCTGATCCAAACTCAGCTTCCTGCCTTGATCTTGCACCTGTTCCATCACTATGTGCTTGTTTAATAATGTGGACTTTTGGTTGACTCTTTCAGCCGTCACTAGGCCAGCCTTGCACGGGTATGGTGGGAGTCAGTCTCAGCTGGTGATGCCTCTACTTCTGAGGGCCTTGTTACATGAATAGTTCCTTCATTCCCTGTCTCTTGCTCCTCCCTGACAATACCAAACCTTGCTATCTTCTCTGTTATCTTTCCTAGTTCTGGTATTTTCATTTTGAAACATGAGGACCAGAACATTACTTGAAAATCACAGACTATACAGGGACATTATGATTATCACTGAGTTTACTTTGACTACTAACATTTTCACAGAACTCTTCAGAAGGACACCAAGATCTCTTTCCTGAGAAGCAGCTAACCAGGCCAACCATCATTGTCTCCAATATGCACTGCTACTAGTTTTCATCTCCTCTTTTTGTCACTTGTCATTCTGTATGAGATTTTTGGCATCACTGAACATCGCCTCATTAATCAACTTCACTTGCTTATTCAATAGCATTTCCAGTTCACTTCTGATTATGCTAAATTATTTAAGTCTCAGAGAAGATCTAAGTGAAACCAACTGACAGTCTCGTTCCTGCATGAATCTAAGATTACTCCTATTCTCTTTCCTAACTTTTAGCAAGTTGACTTGTCAAAGACAAAAGTTCTACAAAAAGATGCACCTTTCAGCAACTCTAAAAACTGTAGAGCAAGCAATCTCAAAGTTATGTTAAGTATTAGATATTTCTCTTCTCAAACACCCATCTGAAAAGACATATTTCTAGAATAAAAATAAAAAACCCTCAAATTATGTTAATACTTCTCTCTTTAAATTCTACATTTGGCAACTTTTTCACTATGATGTAGAGCCCAATATTTTTCCATCTGTAAAATAGTGGATGTCATTACATTATTTAGCTCCCACTGAGCAGTTTGAATCCTTTTAATAATATAAACTTTTATTACCATTCCTAACTATTTAGCACCATAATGGCATCTGCTATACAAAGCAAAAGAAATAAGACCAAAACCGATCACATTAAACCTGACAGTAACACAAGAATAGGCTATGGAATAATCTTACAACAGTGGTATCAGCTTAATTGAACTTGACCTTGAAGGATTATATGCTATTCCTTACACTCTATAACTGAGCTGGAAATGTCACTGAGATAAAATCTTAATGGTGACATTATAAACACAAAATGGGCTGTCACATTGACCTCTTCAGAGATTAAATGTTACACAGATAGGAAGTATAATCACTTTGGACAGCTTTTCAGCCCTCTAGAAGTTAAACAAATGCCTAGGCAGAACAAGACACTGATATTCCATCAACAGCCAAGGTCCTTACAGAACTAATTTAAGTGAGCAAAATTCAAAGAGGAAAACTAAAACTTCAATACACCAGTAAAGTACAGGGAAAATACATTCCAAACCTCAAAGTGGGCTATCCAATTGTCCCTAAACAAAGCAAATCACACAAGCAACTAAGAAATAAAATTCTTAATGTTATCTGGGACTACCAGCCCTAGGAGACCAACACGCCATCTCCAATTACAGGCAAGCTTTGACATTTCAGAAGGCAGCAAAATATGCGTTTGAGAATGCATCTGGCTCATTTCTCATGGGGCATAATGTTTCTGGTGACCAGGTGAAGCATAACATTTGTCATATTGATACCAATGGAATGGCTGAGCTGAAGGCATGGCAGTGTCAGTGTTGGCCTTACTCTTCTCAAACATTGACCCTGTTGTTCTACACAGGCACCTAAACTGCTTATGGATTGCCATAAATCACAGATGAGCACTTCAAGTAAAACTACTGATGCTAGTTTGCTTAAAAATGCCAACTTTGTAAACTGTGGCAGTTCACTAGAAGTTCAAGAGGCCTGTGGATGGGAAAGGTACATGTCTGGGCACAGTAACATCATGTGTACCAAGCTCATCTGATCCTCTCATTTTCCCTACCAACACATTGTTTCCTTGGCAAAGGACAGAACTTGACCAAAATTAAAAAGATGAGAAGGAAAAAAATGAAGACAATATAAAAGGAATTTTTTTCTTTCATAAGTATTGCTTGCACTCAAAAATCTCTTAAGGTGGATGGATATAAATATCAACAGGAAAACAGTTAATTTAATGCAGTTTTCAAGATATGTTAGTGTATTAGAGTTATTTGGTTTATGCAAATGAAGCAGATTTCATTACATGACCCCAAAATAAGAATTACTGTTTTTCATGCAGTATCTTAGATCCTTGGTATTTTATTTTTGTATTTTATGTGACTGAAAATAGTGGAAATATTTCTCAGAAGTTCCTGAATGTATACAAAAACTTTAATGTTTTTAAAAAGATATCTTACCTTCTTTTACTGATTCTTCCTTTGATTGACTTAATGTTAATAACTTGTTACATTTTTGAAGCTGAAGAATGAGTAGGTTATTTGCTTCAGTAATTTCTGTTATTTTCTTGAAAATTGGAAAAAGACTAAAGTTATTGTCATGTATTTTGACCTAAGTTTTACATCTTGAGTTTTAAATTAATGTAAATGTTAACAATTTCACAATACTGAAGTCACAAACCTGTATTACTTGCCATTCTGGCAATTCTGTTACAGAGAAGAACAATGCTACAGTTAAAAGCCTGTGCTATTGCAAGTTCACCCTGCAGAACTAAACGCCAACTTACATCACTACTTTTAAACTGGTTTCTTCTCAATTCTGTAGCCCACAGTCTGGATCAATCCTCAGTAAGGTCCTTTACTACTTTGCATATGAGGCTGTCAATGTCCTGGCTGAGCACCAGCATGAGTAGTGGTTATGTGCAGCAATTGATATGTGTTTTCCATAAGAAATGATAAATTCATTTTGGGTGCCCCTTTCGTATTATCTCTACTATGGATCAGGAAATCATCAGAGAGCTAGCCAAGGTGGGTCTAACACGAAATACAGTACTGATTTTGGTACTCGGTGTATCATTTTTTTAAGGAGTGACATACACATAAAATAAAAATAACTCACTGTTTATGGAATGTAAAAACAGATGCTCCTGCTATGGCAATAACATTTTTCTGGAACACAAAATAATTTCTAAAATGATGCTCCAGCAAAGCTGTGTAATACTTCTACCTCCAAGAGCAGCTTCCAGTACAAAGAGATGCTTCCACACCTTTCCTGAAAATCCAAAATTGGCCTTCACACCACTAAAATTCTAGCACAGAAACAAAGGCTTCTCAGACTCCACAGTAGTCACTCATATCACTGTGGGATACGGTCAACACACCTTCTGAACAAAGCTGGCATTACAAGGCATATGACTAAGAACTAGCTGACATCAGCTAGAAGACATTTTCACTGAAAAGCTTATTAAAATGTCATTGAGTATTTCTAGATTGTGGTTTCAACATCTTTACCTTCTTCACTTACCTTTTCTATCTCTGAGAAGTTATCTAAAAGTTTATCAAGGTTTACCACACTGATTTTCTTCATAGTTTCTTCATGGTTGTGATTCATTTTTTTTTCCAGACCATAAAATTCAGTGATTGCTGTATATATAAAAAACAGGTCTACAGATTAATATATTTATCATTCATTTCAATGAATCTCAATCATTGCAAAAGATTTTATATGTACAAATGTAAGCAGAACATAGTATACTTTTTAAGTAAACCTTTTTTTTGCACGTGAAGCTAAACGTCAAACAGCCTAAGATCTTGCATTTCTAGGAAACAAAATGAATGTCAGAAAGCCCAAACAAAATCTATCAAACTGTTAGATGATACAGTTGAATTTGGAATTTTGTGCTGCAATTAAAAAATGAGCCTGAATCCACTTCCATAGGCGTAATTTTACCTAAATGGTGTAATTTTACCTAAAAAATATTGGATGCTTTTCAAACATATTACCGATTCCTCTCTACATAGGTTGCTAAAACAGACAGGTATTCCTTATCATCACATTAAACAGTAGGAAATGCAATCAATTGAAACAATTACTCACTCTCTACCGTGTGTGTTCTAGAGGCAATGGGGGAAATTTTGTTATGTTTGACTTAAAAAATGTTACTTAAGTAAATGAGATTTTGACAGGCACACATTAAGGCAGCATCTAGAACTTTTACCTGTGCAGAAGCTCTAATACTTAACAACTCAAGCTTTTTTTTCTTATATTTGCATTAATATTAGTGATGAGACACTGCAGCACATAAACCTTATTGTATGAATAAAGAATTGGTATTTTGAAAAGCACCCATATTACTTCAGATTATAACACAATTCCTATTTTTAGTAGAAACTCTACTTACAGAATCTTCATAAACTCCTACGATGGATCTGAAAGACACAGTATGAACACTTCTAAAAATACTGAAAGTATCTCTGAGCATCAGGCTCCATGAAACAAACATTCCAACAGCAGATACACTATGCATTCCAGACAAAATCTTCAGCACTGTGTAGTAATGTATGAATTGTTTTTTTACAAATAATAAATAATTGTGATGAGAAAGATGAACCAGAAGGTATAACCTGTGCACTACCCAGAAACTGAGTCATTTTCCAGACAGAAATACTTATGGCAACTTTAGGAGAAAATAGATACATAAATTTACAACCACTAAGCAGGAACCAAAATGACATAACTGAATGATTTTCTCAGTCATTCACTATTTACAAATCTTTAAGCATACATAAGTTCTTTACCAAAGCAGTGAGACACTAGTTCTATGTGTTTAGTAGTAATTTTTCTGTTGTATCCACTGCCTCCTCAGAGGACTAAACCTATTTCATTAGCTGATTAACTTTTTTTCTTAAAATAAACAATTCTTAAGAATATATGTAACATTAAAGAACTAATGTTTTTAAATTGAATTAGTGCTTTTATACTAAGTTAACAATCCTAATGACTTCTAAGTGCTATTACAATGCAATGATTTGATAAAATGGAGTCTGAAGTTTTTATTCAGAACATTCAGGTTTGTAAAATAATTACATATCTTAAAATTCCATTTGTTGCTAATGTAAATGTACACTGTGAATGCCAAGCCCTGATTCTTCTGGTCTTTATCATGGACAGTATCTTATCTGCCAATCACCATTTGTTTTCGTCATGCTCTTAGAATTGTGGTTTGCGCTGTAAATTTTGACTGAAGATGGGAGTTCAGGGAGCTGCCATCTTGTTTAGTGTTTTGTTTGTGTTTCCTTATTCCATGGCATCATTTGTTTTCTCAGAAGACAGGATGTGCTCAGCACTTGGCAGCATCAGGTGATAGTGTCACTGGGAATAAAACTCCCACTGAACTGAAGCAGTGAATTAATAATAATATGTTGTATTATTGATGCTGGTTTTTTTTTTCCAACAGGAAAATTAATCACTTTTATTTTTGTGTATACTATTATTATATGTCTTACATCTTCCAAAGGCATTTTTGTTAAGCCTGTTTTGAACTACGATATTTATTTCACTAGGGGGGAAATTAAAGATTTAAAATGAATTTTTGACTGTCATAAAACTGACACCTTTACTTAACCTCTCTCTGAGCCCTTGCCACCGACACTTTCTCAGTATCCTTTCTGAAGAATTAGCTGATGACCTGACCTTGGAATTTAAGGTTTCATTTCTGCTTCACGTAACAGTGAAACCTGTATCCATAACCAAGATGAAATCAGTAGATATTAATTTTTAACTGGGAACCCAAGCGAATATAGGAATCGTTCAATAACTGGCACTTCAAATGGTCTCATTTTTCTGATTGCCGCCCTTCCCTAAGACAGGCGCCTGACATTTGCAGGCCCTATGACCTTGCTTTCTTTATTCACTCTTTGAAGAACCCACTGAGCGCATTTAAGACGTGGCTTGCAGATGAAGATTATCCGCACCAAGCGGCCCCCACAAGTGGGGCGAACCCCTTCCCCTCATCCCCCTCCACAGACAACCGCACCCGGGCAGAGGCACCGCCACCTCCCCCCGAGGAGGCCCAGTGCTCCGCTTCCCCCTTCCCTCCTCTGCCCTTTGGGCCGCGCCAGGCGCTGTGGGCCAGACTCTCCCTCATCGCCAAGGCACTGCCGCTTACCCCTGGGGCAGGGTGACAGCGGTCCTGACAGGGGCGACGAGAGGGTGGCCACAAGCCCTCAGGCCGCCCCGNCCCGACTTAACCCCTCTATGTAGTATGTGAATTATTTTATCAAATGGCTCCTCATGTTTGTAAGACACTACGACAGGTTGCCCAGGGAAGCTGTGGCTGCCCCATCCACAGAGGTGTTCAAGGCCAGGATGGATGGGGCTTGAGCAACCTGCTCTGGTGGGAGGTGTCCCTGCCCAGGGCAGGGGGGTTGGAACTCGATGGTCTTTAAGGTCCCTTCCAACTCTAACCATTCTATGGTTCTACGAGGGGGAACTTCATGTGTGAATGAAAGTTCCTTTGAGCAGCAGCCAACAGATGTTGGAAGGGAGCACTTCAGTGAGTGACAGATTGATCAGTTCCCTTCATCGCTGGTTTCTCAGTATTTATACTGCACGTGTAAGTATGGCTGCTGATCAGGGGTACTCCCTGGCAGAGCACTCCTGTGTTCCGAAGGAAATTACCACAAACGTCTTCTGAGGGAAGACGGTCTTCTGGTCCAGCAGGACCTGCTCTGCGGGCCAACTGCTCTCTCCAGCGTTGCACCGAGGTGCTGCTGCAGTGCTGGTGGTCGCACAGGGCTGTGATGATGCTCTGGGCAGTCAATCCTCATGAAAAGGAGCAAGCTAGAGCATTATTTCTGTTCTGTTACTAAAATTTGATATCAAGTCATGTTAAGAATACTCTGTCCTAATATATTTATGTATTTAGTATCCTGC
>VZRU01006347.1:41373-56508 GCA_013398155.1 Pedionomus torquatus
GGGTTTTTTTTGGTGTTTTTTTTTTTTTTTTTTTTTTTTTCCCCATTGGTTGGACTAGATGATCTTAAAAGGTCTCTTCCAACCTAGGTGATTCTGTGATTCTGTGACTGTAGCAGAAGCATCATTGTAACATCTGTGTCGGGAAGCTACAGGAAGTTGTCAGCTCTTTAACTTCGCTTTTACTCCCACTAAGCCTCCTGAAGAATTTTGTTCCTTCCAGTTGAGGGGAGGGGAGTTCAGCTATGCCCTCTGATGATTTGCAACATGGCATGGAAGGATCCTCTGCTTTCTCAGACTAACTTCAGGGAGCTAATGTATCACTAGTCGACTAAATTTCATATGCTAGGATAAAGAAGGTCATGTTGTGCAAAAGAAACACCAAAGCTTGTGGTGAAAAAAATTAAACCTGTCAGACTTTTCTGTCAATTTACTAGATGCATCAATTTTAATAGCTGCATCTGCTTTCACTACAGCTACTGACTACAGTTGTCATCTACACCATCCTACAGCTCCACCTACAGGTAATTACCCCGAGCCCTGCTGCTTCTTGGCCATTGGGCCTGGTTCTCCACCACCACTGTTAACTGTTTCTCTTCTCTAACATTTGTTTCTGAATGTTGCCTACTGTATTACTGTCTCTGTTACTGTCTCTATTTCCTCACCTATTAGGTGAGGAACCATCACTACAGTTATGTCAGAGTTTTTAAGTAATATATAAACAATGGAAATGGATCTTGCCTACATCCTACCCCTTTTTGGCCTGAGGGCATGGTATCTACAGTGGCTAAAGCACTGTCTGTGTTGTGCAATTGTGTGTGCAATTAACAATGATCGGTCAGAAAGAAAAATCTGAACTGTAAAATTACATTCAAAACAAAGGGAGTTCCAAAAGAGAAATACATCCGCTGTTATCTCCTCAAATTCAGTTGGCTATAAAAATGTGAAATTCTTACCAATTCCAGAGTCTTGGTGAACTAGGATATTCTGAAAAATGTGTAAAGAGCAAACTATATTCTGTAGTGTTTACCTCTTTGCCTGCCCCCCAAGTTTGCATTGCTTTCTTAATAAAAATAACAAGATGCTCCAAACTTTTTCTCCCTTTTCCTCTCAAATCAGGCAATTTGAGTCAGGCACTTCTTTTTCTGCAGTGCCTGGTAATGAACCCCTGCACATCTGGGTGCAGGAAAACAAGGCTGCCTCATGTGGTTTTAAGTTTCTCTTTAAGCCAGAGCCTTATTTCCCATTCTTACAACTATGCATACATAGTTGTATATATTAAGCTGGGAATCACAGTATAGTGTCCCCAACATATATTGCCATCATTAACTTGAACTATTTCTGAAAGCACATTTTTCCTTGTGATTCTCTACCCCATCCCACTGGGAGGGGAAGAGTGAGCGAGTGACTCTGTGGTTCTTTCTTGCTGGCTGGGACAAAGCCATGACAGCATGGCAAGTCTATAGAACACTCATCTCTTCTTTACCACTCCTGCTACTTTGAAATATGAAATATATCTTTAATAATTTTAATTTTCATTTCAGAAAGAGTGACTAGCTCTCATAACCTGCTGATCCCACCTATATATATATTAGCGAATTGCCAATATAAAACGTGAAGTTCAGACACAACTGCAAGCCCAACACTTGGATTTCTCTTCTCAATGCCCACATGTGAACTGCACACAGACTGCAGTCATTAGGCACGTGATTACCTGAGCTGTGCTGCTGCTGGAGATCAGAAGGAGCTCAAGCTGCCTTTTCACAGTGCTCATCTGGGATTTTGCTCAATCAGTTTAACTCATTAATCAACAGGAGGCAACTTCTGATACTTTGCTTTCATGATTTGGTTGGGTTTAAGAAAGTCTGATCTGACCATGGAAGGGGAGAGCAGACTGGAGCTTGGCATGGGTGAGAGCAGTAGGATCCTGAATTATTCGCATGGCAGTGGTGAACCACTGTCTTCACTCCAGTTTTGTAAAATTCAGCTGTGAATCCTCCAATCCCCACTGGAGCTCAGGTATTTTAGAGTTTAGTTCTCCAAGCAGGACGTATTTCCTCATCATGATAGTTCATCTGCACTAAGTTCTACAGATGCAAGTTGTTGCTACAGAGTATGAACCATAAGAGAACACCAATGTCCCCTCTGGCTTACCTTGTCCAATGGTTTGGCTAAGGTGAAATTCCCATCAACATCAAGATGCCTTAATTAGCAAATATATTTGGTTTCTGAGTGTGAGGAAGATGTCCATGCTTCCATTCTTGTCTAAAAAGTGGAGAGCCCCATCGGCTCACCTAAAGCAGACAACTATATCTGGTGAGCTAAGTAGCTCTGTAGACTATTAACTGCAATGGTAACTTAGATCTACCTGACACAAAGATGTTTACCTTCCTGGAGTTTGTTTCTTTCACTGGGGTTCAATTCAACTGCCAAAACATGGGCATCCACCATCATTCAGGCTTTTAGATAAGACAGAATCTACACGAGACCTGTGCTGTTCTGGACCAGCACCTGGAAGCCTGATTACATACCCTAAATGGCACTGGATGTCTGCCTGAAGGAAATGAATCACACCCTGATTCCCTTGGCAGGAAAAGGCTTATTCTTCTCCAGACAGATTCCTCCATCGGCTCCTTCCCTACCTCTAGAGAAAGAAGAGAGGCAGTAGTACATTACCAAGTTACACACTGGGAGACATTCAAGATATGGCATTTTCTACAGAGACGGAATATCTGACAATTCAGAGTTGATATAGTTCTAGGTTTAAACTATCACTACAAGTAACTATTGAGGTTTGCCAGAATATCTGACATGCGGACTCAACCGTTGGTGTATATCTTGAGCAAGTGCAGCTTATTTATTTGCAACCACAGGATGTTCCAGCCAAAGGTAAGCGAGTCTGCTAAATTAGCAACACATGTCTTGGCCAGTCCTGGGTACAGCATGTCCTATCTGCATCTGTAAATTTAGGTCCATGCTTCTATTTTTAACTACATACATATCAATAAGTGAAAACACTGATCTCATTAGGCATTGCTTCTATTCTAAGGAAAGTTGCATTCTATTTTATTCAGTGAGAACTACTTGATTTCTCTTTTAAAATCTCTGTTTTCCATAAAAAAAATATTATCTGCAATAAAACACATTGTGTCAGGACAGATCAAAGACAATACATTTATTAAACTTTGAGAAAACAAACAAAACACTGACATAAGGAAAGTTAAATAGAAACTGAAAGACACATCTTCTGACCAGCGTATAATGGCTTGTGTGACCAGTATAGTACCAAAATGACATTCTGAGTTTGATTGAGGTATTTAACTATTTTTGGCAATAGAAACAGAGTAAGAAACTTCTTCCAAACACACACATAGGCATTGCTTGCATTAGTGTCTATCATCTATGAAATTTTATATGAAACTAAATAATGTAGCTGTTAGAAAAATATAGCAGCAAATTAGCAGAATATCTAATGCACATTTACCATAAAGTACGTGCTAAACTTAAAAATCCCACCCAAGAGTTGGGCCCAGTCCTGTAGCCCTTGGTCACAAAGATAGCATCAGTGAGTTCAGTGGGAGACAGCATGAGCAAGACCTGCATTTGACCTGCACTCGCTGTGCTTCACACACCTCTGTTCAGGTCAGAGAAAAGAAATTAACATCCCCATTTGTTTTCTCAGAAGAACCCCACCATGTTGCAACCATGGCTAAGGAAGGTAACTTCTGAGGCAATAAAAGTTCATTGTAGAGCTCCGCCATGTTTCTAATATGCACAAGGACAGAGAGAGCTTTCCCACTGAGTTTCAGTTTTCTCTCCTTTTGAAAGTCTGCCTAACGCAGTCAGAGGAGATGCTGTTAGGCTGCAAAAGCAAAAAACACTTTTGAACAATACCGTATTCAATTCCTGTGTTCCACTCAAGTTCTTCAATTCTGTTACAGCTTTAAAAATGAACTGCTGGCTAACTCCTGAAGTCCTTATTTTGTTAGTATAATCAAGATATTATGTGGCGCAAACTAGTATGTGTAGTGATACCTTTGGCTGTAGAAGGGCTTCAGAAGTTGGTCAAGTGTGAGGAGCGATTATGCTGCTAACTCACCAGAGCTTTTTCGCGTGTTCTCAAAAATTTTCAGAGTTTAGTTGCACACTGTTTTAACACTGTGGCCAACAAAATTTTGCTTATAAAAAAGTATATTATTAACATTTACCAGAATCTGATGAAGAATAGAATAATTTGCCCAAATATTTTGTGTATTTTGAAGTTTTCTACAAAACTTTAATGTATTTTTCTATATTAGGTACCATAAGAAAGTAATAGAATCAGTTACTTTAAGTTTCTACAACATTTCAAAATTTCTCTATAGATTTCTTTGGAGGTATAAAATGGCTCTGTAAAAATCTCTTTTTTTTTATTTTTTGCTGCAAACAAAACTTTTATAAACCCGAAAACTCCTTTTTGAGATTGCAGCAGTATATTCCTTCAATGGGTCATCATAATTGAATTATAGTGTGTAGTGNGTTCCAAATTATTGATATAAAGATCTCTGCCAACACCATAGTTTTTACTAAATTCTTAGACTTTAAACCACCTGATTTTTAGCTTTATCAAAATGCATGATTTACTGTACATTAAACATAGTAATTTCAATGTTTAGTATCACAAAAATCAACACCCACAAGAGCAAGACAGTCACTGCTAGTAAAACAGTCTCGAGACAAATTCATAGATAATATTTACAGAACACAACAGGAATATTTTGATGAACATTTTATGTTGCAACATTTCAGATAAAATTCTAAGAACCACGAGAAACTTTTAGACTTCATTTTGGTTTCAGCATACAAGCCCAAGCTGACTCTCTGCTGTGAAATACTGCACACACCTAGTCGGAGAAAAGCTACGGCATGATTTTGTTCAGCTGGTCTGTGCTCACGTAGCCACAAGACATGTTGAATTCCTTCTCTGGCACAGGTAGTGCTGTTGCGTTGAGCACAAGGCCTTGCGGAGAGTGAACGATATGAATAGACGTATAGTCTGGGACAGGCATCTCCGAACTTGGGGTTTCTGCTGTCGAAGCTCCAAGATTGACACTGGTAGTGGTAAGGCTCTCTGTGGTGAAGTAAGCGTCCTCGTTACAGCTTTGCTCCTGAACATGCGGATCATCCTCTTCGTGGGAAGTCACAGCAATACACTTTTTCACATCTGCCTCACAGAAGTAGACATTGTCCATGGTGAAGCTTTGTTCCGTGCAGCCTTCACACTGTGCTCTCCCCACCTTGGATTTCTGCCCTGGTGAAAGTACAACACTGCCTGCTGGAGTAATATCACTCACTTGCGCGTAAAAGTCAGTATTTGTCAACGAATTCTGGTTGCTTAGCTGGGTATGGACCGATGGACTAGCTGAGTCAATGCTGTCTGCAAAAGGTGGCCACAGCTGGCTATTTTCGGACTGAGTACCCATAGGCGGCTGTTGGGCGGCTGTGTCGGCAAGGCTTGAAAGTGACTCGTCGTTATCTTTTCTGTCAAGGCACAAGAGATCCTCTTCTTTTTCACTTACTTTCTTGAACTGATCAATATCAGAGATGGCATCACATGTGTCGCTTGCACTGAAGTCTGTCTCTGGAATATCTGGTTCACAACAACTGGCCCGTCCGGAATCGTCATCCTTCGCTCCCAAGCAACTGTGTGATTTCAGGTGATCTTCACTTAGGAGCCTGTCAGTATCTGAGACTCTGTTCTTTTCATCAGGGTCTTCTATGTCCAACTCAATAAACTCAACCCATAAGTCGTCATTGTATAGCTGTGTCTTGTAGTTGTCATGGCTGGCTAGGATGGAGTTTACTTCATCTAGCTTTCCTTTCTGTAAAACAAGGAAAAATGGATGTTATAAAAGAAACAATAAAAATGCTTGGGCTTTTTATGACATTAACTTAAGGAAAGGTAACTGCAGCTGACGGAATAGTTGCAAGGGGTTTTTTAGCTATTGTAGGAAAATTAATCCTGTGGCAACTCCCCCCATGCCATAACATTTTCAAACAAAATTTTTTTGCCTAGGACAGCAACTGTCACCGGCTACTACTACATTGTAGTAGACTGTATATTACAATATTACCTTCAAGAGATCTGGGTCAATCCCTTTAATCTTTGGAACTGGCACAGGAGGAAAAATCAGCATTTTTAACCTGGAAGAAAAAAATACAGCTTTTAATCGATAGTTGTCCTTTCCTGAGGAAGTTAGAAAGAAGAGTGCCTTATATTGTGTTTATTCTTAATTACTTCAAAATGGAAATATTTGAAGATTCAATCTCAAATAGTCCTAGGGAAAAAAATGGTTATTTTCTCTCATTGAGAGAAAAAAAAAAAAAAAAAAGAAAAAAGTGTTTCTGCTGCTTTCCTTGTTGAAATCACATTTACATGGGAATCCATTTTGGAGCCAGGCCTTTGATAATTTAATACTCTATAGAAAGAGTGAAAATTCCTGGAGCTCTGTCAATAGTTTTCATTTATACATAATTTTCAAAGGAACCTGATACAAGTCATTGTGTCCAAATTAACTTTCCTGAATAATTTTTTTAAGGGACACACTAGTCTTGTATAAGCCCCAAAAAATTAAATAGACTAACAGAAAAAGGGGAAGAGTAAATTACTAATAAATAAAACAGAAACACAGCTGCAAAAATTTAGGCTAGTATTTTTGCCATTTCTGTGACACTTCTGTTTTCTGAATTATTATTGTAACAAGTAATACATTATAATGACAGGGTTTTTTCCTTCTAGAGAAGGGACTACTAATTTGCTTGTGTGTATACATACTGTGGAAACAGGTGTTCTAATCCTTCATAAAGTGACTTTCTAATTCTTTGTGGGGTCAAAAAAATAATAAGAAAACTCAAACAGAAGGATGGTTTTCCTATAATAATAATGCATCAATAGCAGGTCATGCCTATCTCCTCCATTTTACCTCCCTGCTGCTTTTGCAAACAGATAAACTATTGTTCCCGAAAGGAAAATTCAACTTTCTCTTTCTACTGGGTTACTTCCCTGTTTTAGAAAGTAAGCTGTGGCAATGATAGATCTGAATCCCAATACCAATTTTGCTGCCTTGTTAGTGACCTTGGTGATGTCCAGAGAGGATCAGAGGAGTCTGAGGGAGTGCTAAAAAGAAATTTGGGCACCTTCTGCTTAAGTGTGAAAGGCCTAAATTCCCCAGCTGTTTCTGTTTTTGGCAGACCCTCAAAGTTCTGCCCAGCAAGCCTCTAATTTTCCACCTCATCCCTGGAAGGGCTGTGTTAGCTTTGCACCTTCTGGGCTCTCAGTGTACCAGTTTAAAACTTGCATTTACAGTTGGATCCACAAATCAGCAATTCTGACAGGACTGGGCACTGCTTCTAACAAAACAAAGGATTTTACCGCTTGCTCCCTGGAGAAATCATTCAGAAGGAAGAACTACGCTCTGCTCCTTTCTTAGCCTTGCCTAATTCAAGCCTGCATCTCTCAGCTCTAAAAGTGTCTGGCCTAACCCTGTGGCATCTGTCCTGGGGAGCCTGGTTCAGGCTTGTGAGATCAGAATCGAGGAAAATATGAATCGGTATCTTTTCAGATACAAGAGAAGCTGAGACTGGATATTTTGCATTATGGGAAATCCACACAGCCTGCTCCTCTGCAGAAGAGACTGCCCTTCCTACCACCATGTGCACCAGTTTGAAGAAACAGGTACAGGCCCACAGGTAAAGAAAGAACTTTCCAGATGAAGGGTCCTCAGTGGAGAAAAGCCTTCCCCAGTAGTCATGATTAGCATGGAAGATATTACTGAGCTGTGATCAGAGACATGCTTCAGCCCTTCAGTGACCAAGCCACTCCTTGCTCAGTGTGCTGATCTTAGTGAGCTCCTGGTCCCACATGCGAGCTGTTCTTGCCCCGTTCTGACGCATCTGGCTTTTGTCATGTGTTGTGTCAGGAGCCTTGCTCTTAACCCTGGGACTGGGATGCTATTGCAGGGAGTGGCTTCCTGAAATTAAGCTCTGCCAAGGCATAGTGCTGCTTGCCTAAATTATTTTTTCAGAGCTACTCCAACTGCACCATATTGTTTTAATTTCAATGACTTGTCCTTATGCTGTATGTGCAAAACACCTCAGTGTTCGTTTTTGAAGTGTATATACAAGACCACTGACAACACACATGTGTGGACTGGAGCTGGACCATGGTGTTCCCCCATAGTCTAGGACAGTATGGGTATGACATCCAAGCTGAATTATTCTGCCAAAACTTATCCCTGAACACTCATATGAGGGGATGAATTCACTTTGAGACCATCTTGTCATTTTTATATATGTGTCATTTTTATATATGTTTTACATATGTTCCATTTTTATAAATGAAAAATTTCATTATTTTTATAAATGACTCAGTCCTGTGCTTTATTTTATTCCTGTTATTTATAGGAGCTACAGTCTACCCACAGAGACCAAATACTGTTCTATGACTCAAGCTCTTTCCCTTGGCTTGATGAAGAAATAGAGATTAGTGAAATAGTCTCAGAACAAAAACAAATATACAGACACATGTTTGTGTGAAATCTTTGAACAAACATGTATGTGGGTAAAAACACTATTTCAAAATTTGAACATACTAAAACCCAACTCCCTTCAACACCTAAGTAAATCAACGTTGTTTGTAGAATACAATGTTCTGCAATCCAAAAGGAAGAGTAGCTGTCAACACAATCATATTCCCACTGCTGAAGGTCCAGTACTTACATACATCAGCATCCATATGGCTTATGAGAATGGACAACAATCCTCAAAATAGTTTCTAGTCCCCTGGATATGAAAAAACTGAAGCATCCTATTTTTAAGCTACAAGTACATAAAATCTGACAAATGAAACCTCTCTACCTTGGTTGTTTAGACAGCAGGATTAAGATCACTGTTACGGCCAGCCCACATGCTCCGAAGATAACAACTAAGAACCATGGAAACTCAATTTCTGAAACAATAGAACAAAAGCATGTTAGCAGGAATCTGCATCTCTGTTGCATCTTTAATGTCAACCTTCTCTTCCACTGCCTGAGGGTTCCAAAGTGTTAAAAACTGATAGAAAAATTTTTGGTTACTTAAATGTGAAAGTTCTGCATTAAACATAAATAAACATACACGTTTGGTCTCAATAGTTTCAATACTACATTTGTGAGTCAACTGAGACTCTTTGCAAAACCAGATTGAGCTTTTAAGTATGAACAAGTTCTTAGTACAGACAATATACATAGCAAAACCAGCCATAAGGAACATTTTCCCTGCTAGGAACACGCCATTAGTAGACATGACAGCATAAAATGTTGCAGACTGTGTTATTGCCTGTTTGCCCAAGCTGAGAGAAAATTATTAATCGTATAACAAATCATAGGCAAACTATGCTTCTGTCACACAACTAAAATATGGTGGTGTCGAAAAACACACTGCTCTTCTCCTAGAGGCTGAACATCTATTATGTTGTGAAACATCACATGAAAAATAAATAATTCTCCTTTTATTTATCTTGCAGGTGGCTAGAAAGATCTTAGATGATTGAGAAATGCAATTTGGTAGGAATGAAGAACAATGTCGATAAATGAAATGTTTTATGTATTAAATACTGGCAATTCCATTATACTTGAGCTGACACCATAGAGTACCAAGTGCAGGGAAATTTATTTTGGCTGTAGTCTTAGATTCTTCTCATTTGTTCCCAATTATAAGTTTTCCATAGAAATTTCACTCATCACTCATTCTTTGGCCAAGGAATACTTGACAGAAAGCTTTAGGATTCTATAGATGAACATAAATATACATCTTTCTGGGGGGAAAAATAAAATTCAGGTACCAGTTTTAGCCCTGTGCTCACACCTTAGATTTTTCCTGGGCATGTTTTCAGGCATGAATAAGATCCTATTTGTGAATGTCCATGTTACACAAGTCCCTATTTTAATGGAGAACCAGTAACTTATTGTCATGGCAGTGACACCTGTGAATGTCCAGCTGCTTCAAAAAGTTAGAATCTTGCATTTGAATTCAACTACTTCCAATTTTTAGTACAGAAAATTTATATTTTAATTCTGTGTTGCTAAATGTGCTATACAAAACAAGTGAGAATAGATTCTCAGTCAAATCAGATCACTGCTGCTGTGTGAGATGCATAGATATGGATCAACTTGCAGAGTTTTGACTGTAGTGATTGAATAAAACTGTGCTTGTAGGATGCCCTTAAATTTTCATAGTATTTTAATTTTATCCATATGGAAACCTTGAAAACTGGATGCAGCTGGGTTTAATAAAATCCAGAACATTAGCTGTTTATATAAGCTGGGAATGAAAACTAGTAATATGAAGGGTTAAAAAGGGGAATCTAGCAAGATTTTGAAAGATGAGAGTTGTGTGTGGTTTTACTTAACACCTTCACTAATACTCTGGAAAACCAAGTGAAGCAGCTTGTTAAAATAATTTGCTGAAGAGCTCATATTTTGAAGAGTTAATTTAGTAGTGCTTTAGAAAAAGGCACTGTCTCATTCTTCTAATAGAAAAAATGTGGTGCTCAATGGCTGTTTCTTCTTCTGTCTTTCATAGCACTTGAAAGAAAAGGTACAAATAGAAGCAAGAATCAGAAAACCACCCACCATCCTTGATAGTGTCTGGCAGATAAGAACAGCACATTGTTCTAGTAACAAACTTAGCCAGCAGTATAACACTGCAATAGAAGTCGCAAGTCTTCTCTTCTCTACCAAAGTGTTCATTTTAGATGATGAAGTATGAGATTTAAATGTGTTTTAGGCTCTATAAGATGTGCAGCAGCAGCTATTATTTCTGATTCTTAGAGCTATCTGTAGTTTTGGTCTCTGATGAGCTGTGACATATTCTTGCTGTGTTTACTTCTGAACTTGTATATGGAACTTGTACATTTTCAGTCCCACCAAATTATTTTCCTGTAGCTGGCTGAATTAATAACCTATTCAAGCATACAATGTCAACAACGAGGAGAAAAAACTCCCCAACAATACCAAAAAGACAAAAAAGGCATCATGGTTATAAAAACACTTTGCTGCGCTTTGCTCATTTACCTTCAGCACAATGGACAAATTCAACGCCTGCTTGAGAGAAAGATACATAAAGGATTTCACTGAACTCCCCAAATTTTTCGGAGGTACGTTGTCTTGATCGGACCCGTATCTCATAATCTCTTCCAATCTTCAAAGAGTACAATGGAACCATTGTTGAGAGCCTGGGTTCTAACTGTAAAGACAGAAGTACTGTGATTTATTTGTTTGCGGTGTACTGGCAGTTTTACACTGCTTCTCGATTACAGAAATAAACATTTTAAGGTGTTTTTCCTACTTGGAACTGTAAGGATACCATGAGAAGAGTGCAGAGAAAAAGCACACCATTTACTTTCAACTTTCTTGCCATCAGGCCTTGCTGTGATTCAGGGGACCAAAAGCAGAGAGTCCAAGCTCTCTGTAAATACAGTCAGTGACAAATGGCAGCTGCCCTCAGTTAACGTGCATAAGGAGGTGGTGTGAACATCTCCCACTGATCTTATGCAGTTGTAAATCCATTTTAGTGTTGTAACACAACATTACTGACTTCATAATGCCAAGACCTTTGCTAAATTAACACAGAAGTCCTAAAACTACTGCAATATCCACTACAGAATTAATTTTAAGATGAAAAATTATTTAAAGGCCTGCTAACCAGATGTATTGTGTCCTATAAATGTATTTCTTTGGGGAACACTGCACAGCTCCCAAAACCTACAGCTATATCTAGAATGGGGTAAAGGGGACTCTGTGAGAGCTGGCATGAGATTGTCAGTCTTGAGACTCCTATTTCAAGTATTAACTGCAACATACTTTGACACTGCCACATATCAAATAATGTAGGAAGTCACATTAGAGGTCTCAATATGTGAAATCTCTCCTTCTATTACTCTTCTAAGAATGTAGAGGAGCTATATGGCTCCAACAGCCCAACAGAAGTATATAAAAATAAGGAAAATGTGCTCAAAATAGAAATCCATGTGGCAGATGCTATATTCTACTTTTACTACAGAATCAAGGATAATACCGGCAACACTCATCATGGGTTTTAAATACTGACCCATGTAGATTACCATGTAGAATACTCTGTAGATTTTCAAGGAGTACTGCTTTACTGCCTAAACTTAGCTCATTTCATAGGCCTTAAAGTACAGAGGCTGTACAGTAAGCATAGCTTAAACGAGTACAGGGAGAAATTCAGACAGGCATTAAGAAAGCATTATAGGCATGTTTGGCTGTAGACTTACTAATAAGGAGTAGGATAAACAGCAAATGTGAACACTGAGAAGCATCAGAGGTGAGGAGGGGTCCAGCGTTTTTCACAGATGAAGGCAAGGAAATCAGCTTGATTATGTTTCAATTGGTAAATTCGCCTTTTGTAGATTAGGAGAGATTCGTAACAGTATTATCTGCTTTCCTTCTGGTGGCTAGCTCAGTTTATATTAATAAGAAAGGAAAGGAAGTGTTCTGCTTTGAAATGATGTTCGTATTGCATCAAACTGGTATTCAGGAAGACTCTTCCATAGGCAAAGATGCCCTGACGCACTGGCACTTAGCCTGTGCATGCAGGTAAGGTGGGTACAATTTGTCCCCCGTAACAGGAAAAGTACGTGCATGGGAAGTTAACTGATTTTTCAAACAAAACTTAAAGGATTGGTGTTATATATATTTTGTATTTTCATGGACTAACCATATAGCCACGAATTTCCCATTGCTATCTCTCTGGTGCGAAATCTGTATGTCTTATCTGTGTTGCATTATTTTTATTTGCTTATTGCATCAAATTTTAAATTATAAATTGAAGCTTTTCTTTCTTTTTTTTTTTTAATCTTTTGAAATTATAATTATGAATATTAAAATTTTAAAGGTACCCTGAAGAATTTGGTGACATCTTCCAAGAATATTACCGTTCCAACTACTAAAAATATCATTTACTGTTTCAAATACCTGAGGCTTAGGAAAAAAATAGACAAACATTTTATCCTTGAAAAAACTTTTATATAGATGACTATTGCTATAATTCTAATCTAAAACATGGTTCTGGAATTTATTATTATTATCCTGTGTATCAACTATCTTTATGAATAAAGTTACAATGTTTGCTGGAAAACTTCAGAAGAATATGTGTATATTGTTTAAGACTGAAGGTATCTAATTAGCAATTACAAACCTGTTGCTTTCCACAGTAGTACAAAAGTCTTAGGGAGAGAACAAGCCTGCAATGTATTATGATTATTGCATAATAAATATTTGTTTCATACCTCCTTCCATTTTGTCTCATTAACTTCTTTGTACTGCAATTCATACTCCAGAGTAATCCATCCCTTCTGAACATCTGCTGTTGGTGGAGGATCCCATCTTACTTGAATATCCCCATGGATCCCAGTCTGACTAATATTTAGCAGAGTCCAGTTAAGGTGGACAGGAGGATCAGGCAGTACTGTTTAAACAGAGTATTTAAAATAAAACAGCCAGTTTTCAGTATGAAATGATCATTCTTACCACACCCCATTAAATTATTTCAAGACTAACAAAGCATTCAACCATATATTTACTGATTAAAATCTAAACTTACGAGTCAATGGCAAAGCCACCACAAGTTTGGTAACAAGAAGGCACCCTGCCATTGGCAGTACACATGCCCTGCATAATTCTCACCTGAGTGACAATAAAGAAGACTAAGAGCAAACTACCTATTACAATGAGACATAAACAATTCTCCATCAAAATATAAATTCAGAGTTCTCACTCAAATAAAAACAATAATTGGAGTAACACAAAAAGATAAATTTAATATTTAGTACTAATATAGAAGTACATTTTAAAAATACATGGTATCTGAAAAATAAATCTACTTTTGTTCAGCTGAAGAAAAGAGGCCAGTGGGTATTCCAGTCACTTGCAGAAATAAATTAATTGCATATACATACACCACTGCTCAGACCAAGCAGTAACATCTGCAGTGTCTCAGAGAGTCATAATTCATATTGCAATAAATATAAATTCTAGCTCAGAAATGCTACACATCCTGATTCTGTTGATTTGTGTTGATTCAGGAACAACAATCTGTTTGGTTCCAGAACTCTGCAGAATAGAGATCTTACTGTCATGCTTGCTCATAATGAACAAGGGTATGTAGCATTCATTAGAAAGGGCTCCAAGTGGCAGCAAAGGCAAAGTCATCTGTACACACTGGAGAGACCACCAGTAATCAGGAAAAGAAGCAACATATTTGCTTTTATCCTTTTAGCTTCCTTCCAATTACAATACTTCCAAGCAATACTTTCTGGTATGGATTACATTACATATATTAGAAAACCAAATTCCTTCCTAGTATATCCTGTTTTTCAGAAATTAACCTTTCTGAGAGGGAAAATTTAAGTACAGTATGAGTAATATGAAAGCCTACAGCATCACGCCTATTGTGATATAAAAATATAGAGGTAAAATGTATAATAGAAGCATACCTATTTCATCAACGCTGAAACATTTCTCATCAAACACTTCATCTTTATTGGCAAGCTTAACACAATACGGTATCCAAATAGAGGTGTAGGACGTGTTGAAATAACAGCTATTTTCTCCTGCAGTGATATAATCAGGGCATTCTTTCCAGTCTTCATCATTCCTAGAATGACAACAAAAATGTAATATATGTAGGAGAGAGATTTATGGATCTTAGAAAGTATCAAGTATAGATGTTACCAGACACATTGTGGAAAGGTCTAACTTACAGGAGTGAGAACAACACATCAACATTGAATGTCATCTATCATAGAATCACAAAATGCTTAATATTGGAAAGGACCTTATAAATTATCAAGTTCCAATGCCGCCCTGCCATGGGCAGAGACACCTTCTGCTAGGCCAGGTTGCTCAAAGCCCCATCCAACCTGAATTTACAATGAAACCAAACCATTATGCAAGCAACATGCATAGATGAGCTTAGGTTCTCTCATACTGTTAGTGATACTTCTGTGCTTTGGAAGCTGCTTGCAAAAGAACAGTTCTGGGAAACTGAAATGGGATGTAGGCACTGGAGCATTGATTGCTCACACTGGAAAGTGTCCCA
>VZRU01006347.1:64749-77880 GCA_013398155.1 Pedionomus torquatus
GGGTGTTTTCTTTCTGAAAAAACTGTTTTTTTTTTTTTTTTTTTTTTTTTTTTTTTTTGTCAAGTAAGATTGATATACTTAAAAGAGTAATAGCCTTGCAGAGGCAGAGCTTTTGTGCAGCATCAAAGCCCAATGGCTGTGTGGTTTCCTACACTCTCTGTGCTACTGAGCATCCACAGAAAAGAAACTGATGTGGCTCATCGATGTGGTGTCCATTAGAGTCAAAAATGAAGTAACTAAAGCTCAGGAATGGGGGAAAAATGATCATGCAGCATTACTCAGTGCTATTGCCCATGAGACAGTACAGGCTTGAGCGAGGATGTGGACGTGTGCCATGTTCCAAGGTCTTTGACATGCGCTTTCCAAACCATGCCCTCCCATCGTCAGTGGTGGCACCACATGATTTCTGTAACAGGCAAGCCATGTCAACTGGGCTGCCTACATATATCACACATAAAGAGAAGCAGAGCCTGAGGTCAGAGGATTTGCAAATGAGAGGCAGTTATTGTAACAAATCCATTTCCAATTATCTCTTAATTGCTTATATAGTTGTAACTCAAATTGAAATTACATTTTCAAGAATGCATAAAAATAGCAATGAATAATGCTTTTATCTCTAACAGCCATTGCTGTAAGATGTTCAATAATGTTATGTGGTAGGGCATATGAGGAAATATGGAAGTACAAACGCAGTCCCACAGGCAAACAGCATGTGTAATAAGCAAACACCACAAAAGGTCTTCCATGTCCTTCTCAGAGCAAACAAATCCTAGAGTACTGATAAAAATCTCCAATGTTCTTCTTTCTCCTGTACGTATATTAGCTATTTCCAGTCTGACGCCCAGTACAACATTAACAGCTGTCTTAAAGCAAACCCATTGCTCATCATCACGCAGCACAATAACACCGTCACATGTAGGTGAGGGGATGTCCTAGCTGAGACACAGCCCCTCCAAAGCTGCAGCTTCCCACCAGAGACAGGTGCTCAGAACCAGCACAAACTGAAGTATAATCTGGCATCCCCACACAGTGTGCTAAGCTGATACTCACCTACCCAAAATCTAAGAGGAAAATACTCTGAGAATCTGGGGAATAAGACTGTTAGGTGCGAACCCAGGTTAAAAACTGCAACTTTACAATTACCTTCATGAAAACTCCCACTAGGGGACACCATGATGGTCCTGGCTATATCTGACAACTTACCTCCCTTGTTTTAACATTCACTCATTTCCTATAGACAAGAAGTTGTGCAGAGGGTCCACTTTGGCAGCAGTGAAGTGAGTACTCGCAGAGGACAGCCATGCTTAGGTATGTCTAGGGGACAAGGTCTGTCCAAGCCTTGAGCACCTGAGCCAGGCAAGGGCAGGAAGCTGCAGTGAGCACATCTCCGAGCACATCTCCGTGTTGGGTGGCAGCAAATGGCTGCAGGGCAGCGTTAGGAAAGCAAACAGCTGGAATGCCAGTGTGAGAACAGCATGGAGAGCGGTTACTGCACACCTAACATCTGCAGTGGGAGTGGACCAAGGGAGCGAGAGCAGGGAGCACAAGGTAAAGAAGGATGAAGACACAGGAGGAAAAAAAGGATGAGAAAAGAAGATGACATGTTTGGAAAGAAATACACGAGAGGCCGCACACATGTGTATGGCGGGAAGTCAGAAAAGGGTAGCAAAGGACCTGAGGTAAAGGCAAAAGAAACAATTATGACAAACTGTAAATGAAGCATTGGAGCTGATGCAAACCTACAATCACATTACCACTCAGTTTAATTAGTGAAGATGAAAATTTCTTGGTCCAGCACATACATATCCCAAAGATATTGTGTGTATCTGGGATGACCCAAAAGAGGTACTGAGGTAAAACACTGGGGGGGCAAACAGGTGGCTGTAAGGACAGTGGGAAAAGAAACAAGCAAGGAATGACGCAATGTGCCTCCGTTTAAGGACATCTGCAGAATAATGACAGTGCAACAGAAAGACTCAGGTCTTCCTCACAAATCTAACAAGGTTTCAGTGATCAGATCCACTATAATCATTGCTTCATAAAAGCAGGGCCACAAATTTGCTAGGTTTCATCAGACAGACACAGCTGTATATCATCAATTACCAATGACGCTATGTCCCAAATTCTGTATTCCATCAAGGAAACAGTGCAGGCTATGCACAAATGCATCCTGATGTTTGGGGTTATTTATTCCTCCTCCACACCCTCATGACACTTGAATGAAGTAACTCACCAAGATACTGGCCCTCAATCTGGCCTTGATCTTGACATTTGGTCTTTTTAATTCGTGCTGCTTTTGAGAGACCAGAATCAACCTGTAAATTCTTGTACTTCCCATAGTTGAATTTTCAAGCTACTTCTGGCTCCTGCAGATTTTAACCCATCTTCAAAATAATGACTGCCTGATTTATGAGCAGTAACACTCACAGGCATAAGACAAAAAACCTACCTCATACTCTACAGAGATTTTAATGGAGTACAAATCATCAATCTCCATTTGAAATTTGAAATATTAGAATTTGGTGTGGTTTTAACTCAAGTGAAGTAAGTGAAGGAAAAATGCCAGTTCTATCCACAGAACAAATATCTGAATGTCTTTGGAGGAAACTCCCAAAAGTCAGCAGGTCAGCAGCTATCTTGTTCTTCAGTCCAGAGGGAAGCTCCCTCTTATGCTCATCATATATCAATATAAAAACTAAGGAGAGAAAAAACATTCAGAGACTGTTAGTAGGAGGATCATTTGTTACCTTCCACACTGGGAGTGAAACTCCAAGGGATACTACTGATATTCTGATTCCTCTGAGAAGTTCTGCTACAAGATCCACCTGATGCAACAGAGGTATACATGCAGAACAACAGTTGATCCCTCAGAGCAATCTGAGGACTTACTTCCCCTACTCTGACCAGTGACGGTGACAAGTGAAAAATTGTATGTGGCTTTGAATACCTGAAGACTAAAAGTCATGCTGATTCTTCACAATTCTTCATTATGAGAACCACCCAATTTTTTCTAGGCCATTATATCTTTTCTTGATCCTCAAAATAGACAGAATTTATTTGAGTATTTTAGAACATTCTGGCGTATAGTATTTCTCCGGTGCTTTTTAGAGTGTCTGTTTTATTACTGTAGCCAGGATGTTTACTCGTTCAGTAATTCAGAGCTTTATTATTGCAATGAATCATGAACTATGAGTTACCAGCTTCAAAGAAGATCCAGTGAAATTTTAAAAACAAACTAGAGAAGAATAAAAGCATTGTTTGCCACTCTATCTTCAAACTTAGCAAGAAGATGAGCCTTTGCAGTTTTGCAGTGTTCTTATAAAAGCATCCTTTCCAGTAGATTTCAAAAGGAAAATGACTGTGACAACAGTTCTATCCCCCTGCTTAAGTCGAGTTCTTGTAGACTACCAGAATTGTCCTCTTAATTGTTGCTTTATAAAGACTATCTCCACTCTTCATTGTCAGAAACGATTCCAGTTTTTTGATATATCATGTAAAACTCTTGCTGATTTACAAACCATTTTTCTTTGAAAAACCCCAACCATCTAACCAGAGTATCAAGCAAATCTCAAGGCCATGACTAGACATACAGACTTTGGATCCCAGCTGGACTCTTGCGCACGAAAGGAAATGTATGTGACAATTCTAAAGTTAACAAGCAGGGAGTATCTGAAGTTCTTCCCAAAATGGGAAAGTTGCTGAGCTGGATACATTTTAACTTACTCTAAAATTCAGGATGATGTAAATACCAAATGAGAGAGAAATCATGCCAATGATATTAGACTGATGGAATTAAGTTACCAGTGGAAAAACAACACACCACCACCCCCAGCACCNGAATCTTCTGATCATCTGTACCGCACTGAGTGGTATGAAGTATGCCTCCAGACTCATCCTTATTTTACTATTGCAGAGGAGATTCGGACAAAACAACCATATTCAAAAGCACAGTGGACAGATATATAAAGGAAGTATATTTTTTTTTCTTTTCTTTTCTTTTCTTTTTCTGACAGACTGCCAACAGTGATTTCAGTTTTACGTATCCTCTGCTGAACTTGACTTTCTCTCACACCCGCCCCCCCGTTGTGAGAACCCAATGCTGTCAGTATTGGGCTTTGGACCTTAGTATGGCAAGAGTCACAGACAGAGGTGGTGGGGGATTTTCTTCTTGGTACTTGAAATACAGGCTCCAGAGATATATTTGATCACTATTAAAAAGTGGTCCTTTTTCAATTGGCTTGGTTCCCATCTTCCTCCAATGTCTTTTCACAAACTAGTCTTTTCAAATGACCACAGGAGGAGTTTAAATGGAAGTCTTGATTTTTTTCACTTGAAAACGCAGCCATTTCCTGACTGAGCAAAACAAAGAGAAAACATTCAAGTTAACTGAACACCAATCTAGGTCTCTACAATTACTGTTATATCAGTCTTTAGGAAGCCTAAGAAGACTCCACTTCTGACAAAAGCATGGACTTTAAGGTTACTTTGTCAGGGAGGGGCTCATTCCCCTGAAAGACATTCATGCAGAAGCAATACAGTTTTCATGGTTTATTTAGATTAAGAAAATATTAATAGGCACTGTCAGTAAAGGACAGTGATAACTCTTTAAAGCAATCAAAGAAACATAGGTCAGTCAAAAAATGCTCTTACATACCATCTCTCTAATACTACTTCCTTCTCCTCTAGACGCTTTCCAAAATGCCCTTTAAGTCAGCAGTTTCTGGACATTCAAGACACAATGAATTAAGAGCTTTGTACATGCCCTCAGTCAAGCTACTATTCAAACAATCACACACATTCTCCCTAAAATTATTACGGCATAGTCAGTTCTCTGCTTTTTTGCAGTGGGAAAACGGGGGAAGGGAGAGAAGGGAGGTTCATTATGTGAACCCCAAATGAGCTTGGGAAGTGGGAAAGAAGAATAGTTGCCAAAGCCAAAATGATTACTCAGAAAATCCTGGCACCAACAACTTGCTTTAATGTATCAGACACAGCATTGCCAGTCAGTCAGGAAACTCCATTTACATTTGGGGTTCTAAATGGAGGTATTAATCACTGATATCTGTGCTGTAGATTGACACTAGATATCACTATGAGATACGCTTTTCCTGCTGTGGAGATCTTGTAGCTTTGGAAAGCCTAAAGGCAGATACTGCAGAACTCATCTCCTGCAGCGATGGTGCGTCACCTCACTTCTGGCCCAACTTTCCTTGTTCTCTTCTTTTTTCTCTCAGTATCCCTCTGCTACTCTCTAAGTGTCAACAAATGCACCATTTAAGCCAGCAGTCATTCTGTTGATTTTACTCCAATGCCTTACTAAGAAAAAATAGAACTTACAACAGCTCACAGAGCACCCGCGCACATTTAGCCACATTTCTGTATCTTGCCTACGCTCTCAGCAACTACAATTCCATCAATACCCCTGCACAGTAAAAGAAGGAATTTGTTACTTGGACAGGTCTCAAGAATAAAGTTAAAATCACACCATTTCCTCAGACAACAACTGCAAGCCATAATTATACAAAATGACCAAAACTACATTTTTGGCACACCAAGGTACATGGGATTAAGTGATTCATTCACCCCCTCTACAGGTGAGCAGAAAAACATGATGAGGGCAAGAGGATTAGTCTTGTCCTTAACACAATAAACAGAAATAGTTATGAGGGTAATTCATATGAGAACATCCCTGAGTAACAGTACTAAGTTCTACTTCAGGAAATTATTCTGTTTTGGTGAAAAAGTGCTCTCTAAATGATACTGATTTTACCATTGTATGAATCAACATCAGGAGGTAAAATGGATTTACAAAAGCATAAGAGAGAGACAAAACCAAGATCCAGTTTAGTTTTGGATAAAAAATTATTCTGTAATTTCCTACTACATTTAATGATAGCAGTCTTGTTTCACATTCCACATGGTTTATCAATTTTGCCCAGAATATTTAAATTTCTCAAAGAAACTGCCTCAGAATGTGTCTTAAAGGAAGTCTAGTAGATGTTATCATGATGCCACATAGTCACAGGTCTTTTGCATTAGTCCTGGTAGGTCCAAATGCAGCAGAACTCAATAAAGATGGATCTTTATTTTCTTTTTCAACATTAAGAATTTGATAGCAATATTTTAAAAATTTTTAAAGGGTAGAAATTTTGTAATCTACATATGCATATGTTCATTCTTACCATATAACTTCTGAAGGATCTTTGAATTTTCCTGCATTTTTGAAATTGGGATTTCACCATCATACTATTTGCGTATGGTACAAGAAGTTAGATACTAATCCCTCTGGGCACATACCAAATTTAACTTTTTTTATTTCTCACAGAAGTCTCAGACACTCTCAGCAGTAATATAAAGAAACAGTGAGATTTTGCTAGTTGTGATTATTATTTTTTTTTCCAACAAAATACACTGTTTTACAGATCTCTCAAATTTTGAATGTTATGGATAGTATTTTTTTGAGTAATGTACATTAAGAAGTGTCTAAGGGTATAATGATATAATTCAAGAACATAGAGACTGAATGGTAAGACTAGAATTAGAAAACATCAGGGCAACAAGTAAATGCAAACATGTGATTGAAAGCAGCTAATATGCAATATTGATACATGAAATAAAATGAAAGGAAAACTAACCAGCTTTGGCTTGTTGTCAGTAATCTACTCAAAAAACCCCAAATCTGCTGAAACAAAAGATGAATTATATGCTTGATCATATATTAATGATAAAGTAGTATCTGAAGAGGGGGAAACCCAGTATTTATTTTGACTAACGCAGTGTATCTCTCACAGTATTCTACATTTCTTGATTGCAATACTAATTGGGTTCAGAAAGTCTTAATTATTCCCATTCTTTTGCTGTACAGACAGTTGCTTTTGTTATAGCAACAAGACTGACCTTGTGAAATGTCACCCTTTTACTTAGATCCAGTTCTTGATTATACACTACATCATAATGTCTCAGTTTATTTAAGCAAATGGTAAATCTTGATGACCCTGCGGGGCCAGTTCAAGTTTGGAAAGGTGAGATGAATTATACAATGGCCTGTGTTATGGCCTGTGTTTCACCAGAATTTGCCAGAGGCTGTTGCAGAATCTTTACCTTGAGATTTATAGTGGTGAACCCCTCATCTAACCTTTAAGTACCACTGTATTTTGAGTCACTTCAAATGTCAAGCTACAAGACACCCAGAATAAGTAAGTAGGTGGAAAAAAGTGGAATGAATAAAACTATGCAAAAGACAAAATAACAAAACCATGAGCTATAAATCCTAATGACACCTATACTTGGAAGCTGCTTCTTTTTAAATGCATGCTATAGAAAGCAACTGCTAAACAGATACTAAAAATGAACCTGAATTTTGTGACTCTTTATATACCGAAGAGCTGTGTTCACAGGAAGAGGTTTCCTGTCTCCTGACCAGGGGTGGGAGCTGCCCATCCCTGCTGGAGAATGGTGCTTGATGTTCTCCTCACTTTGGATGAACACTTGTCCACAGCTCTGGGTGGCAGTGGCTGCCATCTTGCCCCACGCAGAACTGCAGAGCCAACCAAAATCAGCTGCTCGGTGCCTAGCTGGTCTCAAGGAAGAGCCTCTCTAAGTCTCTCTAAGCCGTTTCCAAGTCTGGACAACTCTACAGAATGTTGGGAGGCCAGTGGTTCCTACTGCTTTACTCAGTGACAGGAACACTTAGCTGAGTGCTTCACTGATCGTCAGAGAAGCCAGAAGCTACAGCAGCAAGTTAGCTAGATAATTCTACATAAGAAGATAAGAAGGTAAGATTTCAGCAACATACACCTGCCTATCAACAGAAACTCATGTGCAAATACATGCCTGTGGTTATTCAACCAAAATAAGCTACACTGTTGTCCCAGATCTGGCTTCTTCACCTGGTGTGCAAGAAGTTGATCTGCACATGAGTGGAGATACTTGTTTACTGCTTGTCTGTGCAGAGATGGGTGCTAGGTGGGAATTCCATGAAGCTCGCACACCTTCTGAGAAGGAAGCAGGTCTTATATACCAAATAATAACAAAGTAGAAACCATAGTAAATGATGAGTCAGTCATTCCTCACACCTAACCTTACATGTGAAAGCAGAATTTTACCATTCTTTTCTCTCCAGACTCCTATTGTCTTCATGTTTGACAGCAGCTTGGCGCTATCAAGGTCTGATGACCTGAGGACAAGCTCCCGCCCCTGGGGCCATCCCCACCCTCCATTCATCAACAAGCCTAACTGGTTTCGAAACCTAGAAGTTTTGTGGCTGTTAACGCTTTTCTTTCGACAACATTATCAATTCTTCTGTATTGCAGACACGGGCAATATTTATTCTGGTTTTCCAAAAAGTCAGAAAGTAAAACCTGCACAAATTGATGTTTGCCTTAAGGTCCAGCCTAGGCTCATGAGCAAGCAGTCAGCTACAGACAAAACAAAAAAACATCTGAAACAAACACTGTTTTTTTCAGAAGATTCAATCTTTGCTATTCTGAGTAGCTACAAAATTATTTTTTAATGAAAACAAATAAAAAGAAAGGAAGAGGACAATCTGTCTGTGGAAGGTTAACATTCAAGAAAGACAACAGAAAGCTAAGCAAAAGATTAGATCTCAAAAAGCTCAAGGCAGAGGAAAAAGACTCGATGGTAAAAGCAAACAGTCTGTAGAGCGGGTTGCAACATTTCAGACCTACTTGTACTTACTGGCATGCCTAGGAAGTGAACTCATCAATAAAAGCCCATAATGTTTGCTCTTTATCATTGATTTTGAGGGCAGAACGATCCTGAACAGTCAGACAGCTTTACATCAACCATTAATGTTGAACCTCCCAGACTGTGAAAAACATGTCTGTGTCTCCGAAAACATTGCCATGAAGACTCTACCCAAAGAACAACACCATTCCCACTACCATTCCCTTCCTCAGAGACACATTAGTTAGCATTGAATGCTGGCTACAGGCTGGCCTAACCTCAGGAAATCCAGGCTCGGCAGTTTAAGCTTGGATGCTTGTTTGCATTTCTAGAGACAAATCCTTCAGCTTGCAATCCTGCTGGCTTTAGCAATGGCAAGTGTTCATAGCAGTTGCCCCAGGGCCTGCCCAACTGAGTAGGAATTCTCTGAGCAAGGCTGCTCCTATGACTCTAAGCACCCTCCTTTTATAGCTGGGCTAAAAGTAATGCTGGAACAGAGAATGCAGCTATGCTTTGGAAAAAAATAATTATGCCTAGAGAGGCTATCTTGATGGCTTCCACCTACTCTGCAACACTCAGCTCCGCGCCGCATCTAAGATCAATCTCCAGAAGGAATGTGCAAACTGCACAGGGGCCGTTTAAATCTCAAGTCAGCATAGAAATCTGTGAAGTTTTGAGTTTATGGCAAACTTCAGTGTTTCTGTCACCTTGTTTATGTCAGTGACCAAGACAACACTATAGTGAATGCCATCTTATTCTGATGGGTTACTCCAGAAACAAAATGCAAACAACCTTCTGCTACGTCTGCTCAGGTTATGGCAATGGGATGAATTATTAGCCACTGTGTGTAGACCTAGCAGAGAACAGAGTAAGGCCCAAGACAATAAAAATACAAATAATACAAACTACTTTCATTTCAAAATAGGAAAAACTGTTGGCAATTTAAGGAACATGAAAATCAATCTTTCTCCGGCCATTCTTTTTTTAAAAGGTGACAGCTGACAGTGCCCAGGCAATCACACAAATCTCTTTAACAAATTAGTCTTTACTGGAACAACAGGGAGCTGAATTTAAAAAAAAAAAAAGTAAAAAAATCTCCAAATAGATATATCCAGTTGCGGTCCTTTAATTTACAATATTTAAGCTCACCCTTCTTCCCTGGGATAGAAGAATAAACAAGAGAGACTGCTACAGAGACAGAGTCCCCACTTGGTGACACAGACAAAATCCCCCTGTATTTTGTGACTTTTTTCACCACTCCCCTTCTTGCTGGCCAGGCAAGAAATGCTGCTATGGCTTCAGAACCTGCAGAAAAGACATGCAGAGACGCTCTTCATATGCTTTGTCTTGGTGTTAAGTCCTCAGATGTTATAGCAGAAGAGAAATGACAACAGTAGTGGGAAGAAAGGACAACTGAGCTGTGAAGGGTTGCAATGTGATGATAGTGCTCAGGAGCGATGTGCCCTGTGCTAACTGTGCTGTAGGACTGGCTCTGCAAGGGATTTCTGAGTACATTCTGTTGCTTTTGGGCAATGCAAACATAAAATTAATGGCGTAATTACAATCCACAGCTCACAAAAACCTTCTTCAAACTTATGGGACCAGTTTTGATACAACTGCCTGTTGCAGTTTCATTGTGTTCCGAAGAACCTCATATACACTGACCTTGCTCAGTTTGGTCCCTTGTTTGCCCATGAAGGATCCAATGCTGTCAGGGTTTTCCTTAAACACATCAAGATACATCTAAGAAATCTTAACAGAAAATCAAATAATATCCTATAAGAACATATTTGCATTAAGCAGGAGGGATAGTATATACTACAGATACAGGTTCGATAATCTCTAGGTGGTTTCCCAGCTAGTATCAAAGCAAAGGAGCACAGGATATCTTTCCGTGCTGTGATTTGTTGTGTCTGATCTCTACAAAGAAGTCTGGCATCTCTTCTTTAACAATCCCAGCAGAGTGAGTCAAAACCCCCCACTGAACGCTTCCCAGGATGCTCTATGGATGTGTGCCACCAGTGTTGCCCCAAAGCCTTCCTTGTTCTGGGTGGGCTCTACCACTTTTCTTCTCCCTGGGCTCCCTGGCATGCTTTCTGGGTGCAAAGACATGGATTCTTGTGTTCTAACTTCAAAGAGCTTAAATGATGCCCCCAAGGAAGCAGCTGAAGTGCTGTGATTTGCCATCTGAAGATACCGATCTGCCATCTGGAGATACCAATCTCTCCTCCTGGACTGCAGCTCAGTCAGCTCCTGCAGCAGGCACAGCTGGCTGTGCCCTCAGAAGAAGGAGGTATCTGTCCAGGCCACTTGCTCTCTCCTGCTCCAAGAGTCTGGAGGACCAGGTGGTACACTGGACTGGGGGAGGGAAGCAGCTAACACTGGGTGGGTGGGGGGAGAAGGAGTGTTTTACAGCCAAATTGGTTTCTCAAACCAGCTTCCTGTGTGACGGCGAGAAAGCTTGTGCCAGCATGTGTGAGGCAGCAGTGAAGGTTTAGGAACAAGCAGCCAAGCACAGATGAGCCTAATTTTTTCACTGGCAAGGAAGAACTGATTTCGGGGAAACAACAAAACAAAAAACCCACCCTTGCTGCTTATGAGGTGCCTAAAGCTTTCTGCGAGTCAATCTGGACAGCTTAAAAGCGATGTGGGGGCACATGGTGTGGAGTATGAGGCGCAAGCAGAAATCAGCTTGGTCCCTTGTCTCAACTTGTGGTGTGACTCCAGCAGCCACAACGAGCATAAAAGACAAAGGAAATCAGTTCGCATGGTTTGCACTTGCCACACATGGTCTTGCAGAAAGTAATTTATATTGATGAAATGAATTTATATTGATGAAACTACCCAGCTTTGCTTTGTTTGAGATTTGAAAAAAGGAAGGTACTTTTTTCACTCTTTCAATTTCTTTTATTCTTTAACTATAACTTTTAGCTCTACCAGGAAGAATAAACAGAAACAACAAATTATCATTAAAAAGATGAATTTCAAAATATAAATAGTGCAACAAAATAAGGAACAAAAGAACACAAGAAATAACAATGTACATCTGATAAAATTTCCAGTTTCATTTCTAGATTATTAAGCTTCAACATCCAAATCAAATCACAACATCTCAAAGAAGAAAAAAGGAAAATTATGTCAGTCAAGAGATTGCAATTGTTACTATATAAAAAAGAGAAATTTTATTCATTTTGGGGACATTATGTTAGCATAAGAGAGAAAAATTGTTGGAAGATGGGCAGAGGAGTAAGAGTAGAGAGGGAAAACAGCGTCTGCATGACAGCACAGAGAGAAAAGATGTTAGGAACATGTTAAAATAAAATATATGTCAGTATCAGAGCCAACAATGCCATCTGCTAAGTCTTCCTTACACATCCTACTACAAACTCTGGTATTCAATTGCTTCGCTCTTTACTATAATTTATATATTTGAGGTGACAATCCCAGTATCAGGTGCCAGTCTTTTATGGAAATCTCCACCTGAAACAGTTCAGCTGTTCCTGAACAGGTTTAGAGAAACCAGTTTGCTCATGCTAAGTACTCTGGTGTTCTTCATTCTGAAAATAGATTTTCAATTAGGAACACACCATCATCTTGTGGAAATCTGCCCTAACTCCATTATGCACCACACTGAGGGCTTCACACCATGCCTAAATTTGCACTGGCCCCTTGCATGGGGCATAAGTTTACCATGAGGTGCAGATAGACCTATTAATTTTATTAAAGCGACTGCTTATATAATGCTATTGTAGGTCAGTGTAGGTCTTGGTCTGTTGGCTGTTATGCTAGCGCTGTTACCTGAGCTGGGAAACCAAACCCAGGAGTGATCCCTTTTGAGTCCTGAGGGCACGGAACATGGTGGCACATGTTGGAAATTCCTATGACAGTGGCAAAATGCTGACAGATTAATCTACACCTGGCCACCGAACATGCCTAGTATGTCTAACCACACTATAAATCAAATATGTTTTTACAAGTTTTCTTCTTTTAGAAAGCACTCAGCAAATATTTTGCGCTCAAATCAGGATCCTTTTTCTCATAAAAGTGCCAAGCCCTTTTCAATCTGTGTTAATTGAGGAGCAGATTAAAGTATCAGTTGCTTAAGCATCTAGAGGAGCAGAACTACAAAGAAGGAGTATCTCTAATGCTGCATTGCAGAAGGTAAGTCAAAGACCCAATATCCATTACCACTGCAGAAACCCTGTGAACTTTGTCCAAACAGCTGCCATCAAATTTGACAGCAGAATGGGGCTCTCCCAGCTCCCATCTGCCCTTGCCCAGTTGCACTGTGCGAGTCCTACAACGGGGTCAACCTGCAATGGCAAAGCCACCATGGTACTGAGAGCAGGAGTGCATCTAAGTACGCTTTTTCAAAAAAGCTACAGAACAGATATTTTTATGATTAACTAAGCTAGGACTTTGAAGCCTGGGAAAGAGACAAAAAAA
>VZRU01006347.1:80206-112856 GCA_013398155.1 Pedionomus torquatus
GGGGGGAAAAGGGTTACTCCAGGTAAAACAAGGAAAAAAAAAAAAAAAAAAAAAAAAAAAAAAAAGGGCTCTACTTTGGCATCTTGAAGGAGTACAATTAGGGTGCATCCGACAATTGTGCTGCCTGCTCCACAGGGAACACTGAGCTTTTGCTATCGAGACAACAAAACTCAATTACCTAAAAAGTCAGAAAATACATTTTGGCGAACATTTGTGTGAATTCTGCTTTGCAATTTGAAATCCAGAAGGGCCCATGAAAACTACAGCTCTGCTATGTAACCATGGGCCTTAGTCAAGCATGTTTAAAGACCGCAACAATAAACACATCAAATGAACTTCACATATATTACAAATGAAAAGGTATCAAGTTCCTAAAACACTGCAAAACTGCCTCCAAACTGCTGCCACGGAATCCTCATCAACCTTTCTAAAAGCCTTTGCATAACACAGCCATTTCAGCATTTAGCCATTTGTTGCAGATTTTATAAATGGATTTACTTTTTGTCACAGGCATCCTGGTGAGAAACCTCTTGTTAACAGAGACAATGGCAATTTCTTCTATGAAAACCGTCTTTTAAGTTCACATCAAAGATGCATTGAATAGGCATTAACATTTCAACAGCTTTTTAGAAAGCTAACTTACAAATTAAGATTGTCAGGATCACAGTGGCTCCAGAGCAATTTAAGCCCTATCATTCACACAAAAAAAGGCACAAGTTCATTATGAAGTGAACAGAGGGTGGGACTGGCTCTACCATGCTTAGTCATGCTGAACAGGGTGTACCTAGACAATTCCCCCATGGGACCCTTCTGCAAAAAGCAGTACAGGTCTGTTCAGATTAAATTGAGAAAAGAAACCTAATGAACTGCTACCCTTTTAACGCCTTAAAATGCTATTCTGTTGCTTCTAATGCAACCAAACGGGTGCAATTCTGCTGCGGTGCCTAGGTGAATCTCAGCCACCAGCAGACCTATGTTTTGTTTCTGCAGCTCTAGTGCACAAGGGAAAAAAAAGACGTATGTACATAGGAAGAAAATATATAATATGAGCCAACCTTCCTGAATGCCAACTGTGCCAACACTGCCTGGATGGGAAAGGCCTAATTGCTGGCACTCAACAGCTGGTTCGGACAAGTGCTTTGCCAGTGAGATGATCTGCACCTCTTTGCCATCAACCAGCAGAGTGATGAGATGAAGAAATCCCATTCTAATTCAGGCTGTAGGGCTCATGCCGAGCTTTTCTGTGCATTTCTTTGCCAGTGTCATCCCTTGTGTCTCAGGGTCACAAGCCTGTCATTTGCTGCTGACTTCCTGTCTTCATCACAAGATCCACTCATTCAAGCTCTTGTGCTCAGTCGTACTTTTGCTATTCAGACAGCCATAGTCTTGTCTTTGCTTGCTGCAGTGGTCCTCCAACACAAAGCAAGCTGCTGTACAGGTGTTTTCTCTTCCCCCCAGTCTAAGCCAGTCCAACTCAGCTCCTTGGTTGCATGTCCATCGCACCTGCTGCAGCACACCCCTGGATGCAGGTTGTTGGCCACACATGGACCCTGGCTGCTTCTTATCTCATCTGCCCTGAAGCCAGAGCACCTTGAAGGAGTATCTGCATGATGTTAACAAGTCAGCAGCAGATAACACAGGCAAAGGCTATACAGAGAGCAGGATGATGCAACTGCACTGCAGGTAAGTTTATTCTAAAGGACTATCCAAGCAAAATTTCAATACTTTAAGGAAGTTTCTCCTGGAACATGGAGAGGGTCATTGCAGGAAGGAGCCCCAAAGGCATGCAAGCAGCTAAGTGATGCAGACAGGCGTCTTCGGAGCCACTGAGAACTCCTTCAGTTCCCGTCTACACAGCTGCATAAATACAACTGTCGTTCGTATCCCTTTCCCCCAGTACAGTTCTTGTCCCCACCAAATTTGAACCTATTCCCTCCTCCACACAGCCTTGGCACCGACAAGGGGGTCACTGAACGCAGGCAAGAGAGAGGCTTCCTGCTCTCCTTTCTGGGGCTTGGCCAGGTCCCAGGCTGTGGCAGCTGGCTGTGGCTGCTCAGAGAAGCTCTGCTTCATCTCTGCAGCCGTGGGACAGAGTGTGCTTAGACATCCTCCGCCGGCAGCAAATGCAGGCTCGTCAGAACTAATTGCTAGGAGAGCCTAAGCAAACTGTGATGTCAGGGTCTTTGGAGATTTAAGGCGCGAGCAAGTTCCTGCTGAGCGCACATGCAAAACTGAGAGTTCTTGTGGGACTATTGAAATCTGAGCACATTTTCACAAACACAGTAAAAGACAATTCCCTGGTGAGCTACAGGCAACTAGGAACATCTCAGTAAGAAGACTCAGCCATTTGCAATGACATCAAGCATTAGCAACACTGTCTACCATCTACTCTACCATCGGTGAGCTTGGAAGTACAGAGGAGCACATGAAGTTGTGCTTATTTATGATGCATTTGTTTTTGTGAATGCCAGAAAAATTTAGATTAGGAGGGACCTCTGGGGGTCATCTAGTCCAATCTCATTGTCAAAGCAAGGCCATCTTTGAAGTTAGACGAGGCTGCTAAGGGCTTTGCGCTGTCCTGCTTCAAATACCACCCAAGACAGAGATCCTGTCTCTCCAGCAAAGCCCGCTCCACTCACAAGGGAAGATTTTTTTCCTTGTGCTCAAATAGGTCATCTTCTGTTGCAGTTTGTGACCATTGCCAGTTTGTGACCATTGCGCCTTGCTACTTCATGTGTATCTCACAAAAAACTGCATTCTCCATAAGAGCTCCTGTAGGTAATAGAAAATAAACGCAGTTTCTTCAGCTTACCCTTGTCTACTGTGTGCTCCTGCCCTCTATCCATCCTAGCAGCACTCCACTGGACTGCCTCCAGCTTGTCAGCATTATTTATAAGTATTTATAAAGCTCTCTAGATTGCACAATCCCGCAAGAACACACTGACTTAACAACAGTAAAATAAATATTATGAATACATTTTACGGACCCTTCATGATTCATTAAAGAAAATGACTGCTAGCAGAGTAGTAGATCAGGGCAATAATTACAGCAGAATACAGGGCAGTTTCTGCAAGCATGTTCTACAATAAGGTAAAAGAATAAAGCTTATGTAAGAATTTAAATACTAGGTAGAGAATGTCCTGAGGAGTTTGGTAACACTAAAAAGAAGTAACTGAAGGCATGTTTGGTGTAAGTACAGGTTAACAAATTTTCAGTTGCAATTCCTTTCTCCTAAAATATTCCACTTATCGCAAAGCTACATATTTCTGAGAAATGAGATAATTTTGATGTGCTTCCGAAAAACATTTCAGAAAGAAAGCCTCATTAATCACCTTCTACTCTTTGAAACTGGAAATCCTTCTTGTGACTAAATGCCAGTCAATTTGTCTGAACTTGAGTCTACAGAGAAGCTCTCCAATTTATGCAGCAGTGACAAGAACTTCTCCAGCATACGAAGGGCAGCAACCTTATCCTGTGGCATTATTTTGTGGCTCTCCTTTTATGGATTTGCCAGGCCACAGTTGAGTTCTCCTTGCCCTCGTGAAGCCTGTCTCCTCTCTATTTATTATGCAGAGAAACAATAGGAAAAAAGCAAGGACCATGTGGCAGCAGTTACGGTATTCCCAAAGGAGAATAAAAATGATGTATCTTTGACAATGCCTGCCAGTGCAAGTAGCACGGTTGTAAACCTCACTCTTAACACCAAAAACTGTATTAGTGGCTCTGGGGGAATGCAAGGTCAGGTTTCTTGGAAGCATCCTTTTTCCACAGAACACTCCAGAAGGGGAAGCGGATAGAAGAGCTGCATCAATACTGCTTGATGCTACTTATCCGTATGAAACCAAAGGTGACACTCAACCCCCTTGGTCATGCTGTTGTGGGTCAAGTGGCCATTGAAAGCTCTGCACTCCGATGTTAATTTGTAACACATAAGATTGATCCTACTTCTCCAGCTATTAAAATATATTTTAAAATACATTTTAATCTATTTTATAGATAATAAAATTAAACTATTTCGGATTATGCTACAAAGGCTGGTAAGAAAAATGTGCTGAAAACAGCATTTGTATATCACAGACTATTCAGTAGGTAAAGGGCTATAGTCATGGTGATGAAAGAGACTAACAGAAACCTTGCCGTGTAACTCCACGAATCTATTGGTGGTACTATTTTGAAATGATAGTAAAAACCACCAGAACAAAAAAAATACTTTTGAGAATTAGCATTATGACGCATTTAAAATTGAAGGGCTAAGTATGCTGAAATTGGTGCGAGTACATTTAAGGGCCCAATAACAACTTCAATTAAACATATACTGTCTACTGCTGTATTTTTAATATAATTGGAAATAATAAAAATAGTAACAGTATAGTAGCTGCACTGCTAAAACAGGCAACAGAAAAATATTTTCTCTTTAATTTTCTCAGCCTTTGTGTTCTTTGTAGCAGGACGTTTTTCTGTCTGTCTTGGTACAGTCATTAATATCTTTGCAGTTGTTCTGCTTCTTTTACATAAAAATATAGAGAAGAAAAAGAATAGAAGATGAAAACGTGGACGTTACCCTGCTAAAAAGCGGAAGGAAAATCTGTAAATGCTTTGAACATATTTTTGAAGATCAGTTATGAAGTTGTCTCTCCTAGCTCCTATGCATTTCTGACATATCTAAATAACAGTTGAAGACTACCGCTGAGGAGAAGCAGGGGTCATGTGCTTGATTTGCAGTGTTACCTAGAATTCTCTAACAGCTGTCCTGTTTCCCCCCCTATCTTTACAAAACAACTGTTGAACATACCTAACAACTCCCTGCTTCAGCTTCATATTCCTTTCCTATCTGGCACGATACCTTCTCCTATGATTTCCAAATGTCCTCTTGACACACGCTTGTGCACGTACTGCTGCATCTGCTACTAATTAGGGAGAGATATTTAGCCTGGTTTGAGAATGAGGCTTTTCGGCAAGGAAAGGAAGCCTTTTCACTCCATTTCTATTAGCTTTTACACACACTGAAACAGAAAGAAAAGAACCTGTGAGCCTTCTACAAATGGCCAGTGTATCTGTCCAAACAGATGCACGTTTCTTCCCAAGACGCTGGAAAGTGGTTTCTTTTGCTATCCTTCGAACTCTTAGTCAGATTGGCATTTTTCCACATACCTGTCCATGACGGACCTTTTCTATCAGCAGTTGTTAAAACTCTGCCTAGGCTTATGCAGACTGAACAACCAATGCATACTGCCTAATCCAGCCAAACAGCAGTATAGTATGTCACTGTGGAACAGAAACAGCAGACAAAGTTATCAACAAGTCAGCAAACATGCACAACAGAAAAGAAAGCCCTTATAACCTACATTAATTCAAAAGGCCTCACAAACATTTCAGAGTAAAGGAACAGGATATTTAGTGCCAATAAAAGTGTCATGCTAAATTAAAGTGCATTCTTGTGAATGTCAAATCAGTAAATATGGTGCTGTTAATGCCAGAACAACATTCCCCTAAAGGATAAGTACTTCAAAATATAGCACCTATCCTATTCAGTGTGTTTGTACCCTGACTTGTAGAATGGATTTCAGTATACACAAGCAACAAAAAGATGTGGTCATCTGTGCAACAGTCAACAAGGTGAGATTAATTTAATTAAATTGTAGATATCCATGATGTACATACTACGGTCAACAGCCTTTACAATCAGTGGAGAGAAAAAGATGCAATCCACCTAATACTGTATGGACATCCACTTTAGGATGACCTGAATCACCGTTGAAGTGCACCTGTTGTTCTTGTGTTACTGTCAATCTACCTACTGTTAATCTACCTTCTAGAGCATTTCTAGCTAGAGTTGTATAAAATGTCCCCAGAAATATTAGGTAAGGAAGATGAACTTTCAAAATCCTGGTTATCTGAGTCCCTTGATAACAGTTTTTAACTGCAGACCCTAGGCAGGCCAACTAAAAGCAACGCTTTGCAGGACCTGCAATTTAGGAAGACCTGGTAGAAAACGTGAAGATCTGCAGCAGCTTCAGCAATGGAAATCATGAGAATTTTAGAACTGGTGGACACAACAGAAGTTGCTCTAAGGGAAATTCTGGTTAGATACAAAGATTGTGGGATTTTCCCCCCACAATGAGGGTGGTCATGGACAGCAACAGGTTTGCCAGAGTTTGTGGAGTCCCCATTGTTGCAGATGTTCAAAACTTGATAAAGCCCTAGCAATCTGATCTAGCTTCAAAATCAGCCACACTTTCAGTAGGCAGTTCAATTACAGACCTGAAGAGGTTTCTTCACATTTAAAATTACCCTGTGATCGAACAACTCCATGACTCAACAGGGACCATGTGGAACAGCTGCTTAACTGTTAACCAAGCAGGCTGTGGTTCTTCGGTTTAATTATATGGGGTTCAGAGTTTCAACTTTGGATGAAAACAGTAGTATTTGAGGACTTCTGGGGCTTTTCAGAAGCAAGGCTTCCTCACAGAAAATCACTTCTGACACATTTGAAGGAACAAAATGATTTCTTCCCCGTTGCTGCAAAGGAACAGAGAAGTGGTAAAGTCTAAAGAAAAACAAAACAGACAATATTACAGACACCGCTTCTCTTGACGAGCCACAATTATGTGGCTTTCATTGTATACAGCATTTTTTAGAGCTTCCCTGAGTTTGGTTTCCCTTGCATTTGTATTCTTACCCTTCCCATTCTTCCTTCAGCTCTCCTTTATTCATTTTAGTCTACTGCAACCATACTCTGCTGTCCAGTTCATTCTTGACTTGAACTGCAATACTAAAAAATACTTGATTTACTCTTTCTATATTTATGTGAAGACAAAAGATTAGCATATTCAGTTAAATATGCAAAAGCCACATAGTTAACACACATACATGCACACTTGCTGCTTCTGTGTCCATCTAGTGGCCAAATGACGTTTAATTTTTCCTAATCTTCCATACACTAGTCTTTTTATCTTATTCTAAAGAGTTTTACACGGTCCACAACAGAGCTAGAAAATGGGTATTTCTAGAACAATACACAAAATTCTACTGATACACTGCAGATTTTTCACCATAGTAACATTTGGAAATGGGTTTCTTAGACATCTGGCAGTAAGATTAAGCAAATGATAGTTGTGTATCTCTAAACCCACCAAGAGCATCTCCAGCAGTACATCTCACTATCTCGCTGGAACATCTCACAATTCCTCACAAAAGAAAACAAATCTGGAAAACACTATTAGAAACGCTTGTGCCTCTGCCAGTGAAAATGGTACCACTCATTAAAAAGGAAAGGCCACAATTATGACAACACTAAATCCTGTTGACAAATGGAACAGCTTACCATGTCCAGGACGAATGTTATAAATCAACAATTAGTTATGACAGGCAGAGCTAGGACTCACTATTCTGACATTGAAAAAAACATCTCCAACTCCACAACAACACTGCATGTAGCTTAGAGTTGTGTCTGATGATAAGATCATGTCAAGGCATCATGAGCCGGATGGACTTAAGCCATTATTGGCTTTCAGACTGGAATATGCCCACTTTTTTAGGGAACCATCTTAATAAAGATCCTTAATCATTCTACAAAGCATAAACAATACTGTCCTTCTTGTGACTGCAGATAGAAAGGTCAAATAAAAAAACTTAGTGTGGTGAGAAACTTACTATTTCCTAAAAACAAATGGAGTTTGTTTGCTTGTTTCTGGAGGAAAACAAACTCAAAACATTAATGCACTTTGTGTCTTGCAACCTACATTTCCAGAGCACAGGAATGGGTTACTATGCTGACTGTGGTATGTATGGACTTCATACTATAGAGCTTTGGATGTCCGTCAACTGAAAATATTGTCTACTTATTGTTATACTGCTTTATGTTAAAAATATGTAGTTACTACAAATTGCTTTTTTTTTTTCCCACTAGAAAATAAAAAGCCCTAAAATACTTCTTACTGGAGCCTATTTTTTATTAATTTGCAGGGAGAAGTATTATCAGCTTTCTTCATTTATTCATCTTTTTTTCTGCAAAAGTTTTATACTCAGTTCACTTTTATAAATTACTCTGGCCTTCCAGGATTTTCTTTGTTTGCATTTCCATGTGTTGCTCAGTGAGCACTCAGAATCATGGATCTGGTAGAACCAGTGTCCTTCAACACACTTAACATTTTATAGTGTTAGCTTTCCTGAACCACTTCACAACCCTGGCAGTTATCCCCAAGCAGTAAAATAAAACCAGGAAGAGCCTTTAATATTGAATATTGTTGGTTGCAAAGGGTTCTCAGCTATTTCTAGAATGAAATTAGGGCCTAACAGCCATACTTAGTCCTTTGAAATGTCAATGTTCAGTCAGAGATTAATAAAATTATCTTTGTAGGAACATAAACAGCAGTAAAGAGCACTTGTGAAAATTTGTTTCTGCAAGTATTTAAATATTAATGCAATTGAAAAACCAGTAAATTCTGCATGTTAATTCAAAATATAGATACACTATTCCTACCTTTCAATGCAATATGCATCAGACGATGTAACTGTCCTTACATCACTAAAAAGAGTCTTGCAGCCTCTATGGGCACACATACATGCAACTCCAACTTAGATAGAGGGCTTGCTTTCTGCTTATAAAATGGTCAGGTATCAGGTCTTCAACAGAGGTCACCTCTGACCACCCACCGCCTCGGCCAGGGATCACACAAGCACAGAACAATTTAAATGAGAAGTCTCTTTTGTGACTATCTAGTTCACCTTCAAAGCAAGGCCAGCTCCCAAGTTAGATCAGGCTCCAAGGCCCCTGCCCAAGCCCATGCTTCTATCTCCAAAGACAGGGCTCCTGCAGCCTCTCTAGCATCATGCAGTGCTCAAACACTTGCTGGGGAAGAATTTTGCCCTTACATCCAAGTAAATGTTTGCTGTTGCAGCTTGTGACCACTACCCCTTGTTCTTCTGTGTGGACTTCTCAGAGGAAACAGGGTCCATCTTCACCTACCTGCCTGTCCTGTAGTCATGATCACAGAAAACAGAAATGTAACCCCCCTCCATCAGGTTAAACAAGCTGTGTGTCTTTAGTATCCTGCACACCAACAGCTCCATCCCTCCATTCACATAGTGGCCATCCATTGGATCCTGGTCTGTCATTACGTCTTCTGCTGGGATGTCCCACACTCTAAAAAAGTCAAGCCAAATATACCAGTGTGGAACAGAAGGGAATGATCTCCTCCCTATATGGTTAACCTTTAACCTCACCCATCATCCTCCACCTCGTTTCCTTTTCTCGTTTCTCCTCTCATGTGTCACTGAATAATCTTTCAAGAAGCACCCTGGTGTGAGGATCTGGAGAGAGCACACCTTCATTAATTCACTGTTGTTAAATAGCATGATCCTTACCGTAACACTTTTTCCTTTGCAGATTTTGCATATTTTTTCAGGTTTTAGACATCCTTCATGTTACTCCATAAACACATGTCTCTGTTCCAGAAAAGCCAAAGTATTCTCATAAATTATATATGGTAAATAAGTGGAACTGTCAAGATGTTACTTGCCAGGAATTTTTGATTTCAGCGGACAAAGAGCTAATAACGTCTAAAGAGTGACATAAGCACCACAAACAAAATGTCTCTGCTTCATGCTTTCAGTGAGAAGAATGCTATCTGAAGTTAAGTAAAACACAAAATAAAAACAAACACAAGAGAAATTTTCATCCACCCCTCCCCAAAACACCAGATTTGATTTGTGTACACAAGGATCTATTGATCTTCCCTTCTAGTAACTGAAAAAATTGTTTGCAGAATTACTGCATCATGATCTATAATGCATACTTTAAAGGCATCCTTTATTACTAATATAATAGCAAAATGCAAACCCCAGTAAAATGAGAAACCTGCACCTCTATTAGGATTTTAGTTGCACTCTCTGCCAAGCCACCACGTTCTCAACCATTGCATTCCCCTTAAGATTTCTGCAAAATTACTGTTTCTCTCCATCTCTGTTGCCCTAAGCAGTTAAATGAAAACAATACCCGTTAAACATGTTGTGTTTCTGTATTAAATCTCTATTAAGTATTTTGATACTATCAAATGCAAGGTCCTCTGTAAGAAGCATACACGGGGGTCATTTTTATCTCTCTATATGGTTTGACTACTAAGTCTGCACTGTCTATGAAGACATGAAGTGCTTTCTAAAGATGATTTACCATAACACACTATACTACCACTGCTACTAAACTACTTCACTTATTTTTAATCAAATTATAACATTAGTATAGGTAGGAATGTTTTGTTTTTAAATTACATTGCATCTTGTCTTGGATGGGTGACCAGGTCATAATCCTCCCACAGCTGTGGCTGGTGAGATTCCTTTAAATTAAGGGGCACTGCTAAAAATTGTTTGAAAATTATTTGAAAGCATCTGTTAAAATAATGTGGCGATCCAAAGCCCACAATTTTAGTTTATTGTTTTCACCAAATGTGCTAAAGTGTTATTGATAACTTTTTATCCAGCATAATGGTTAGCTGTGCAACTTTGCCTTTAACACAAATGAAGAAACTGGAAACTAAGCCAACTGCACTTACAAAAAAAGTATTAAACATAAACTTAAATGACTGAGTTTTTTCCACATAATTAAAAAAAACAGAGAGAATTTGCATTTCACAAGTGACAGCAGGTTTGAGACAATTCATTATGTCCTGTATTATCTTTGTGGGTAAATTGTTGACGTTATTTTGGAGAGGAAAGAGAACAAAACAACACAAAACCCCACCCTCAACCTCCAATTCTCTAATCACACAAAGTACACTGAAACCTAAAAACATTAGATAGCTATGCCTAAAGTCTTCTATGCCTCAAGTTTTTCCCTTAGAACAGTTATTTTCAGTTCCCCAGCTACATCAGACAGCACCCGCCCGCTGCCAAGAGCCTGTGTTCTTGGACGTGGCTGCAGTTCCTGAGGAGGGATAAAGCCTCCTCAGCTGGAAAAACCTGGCTGCAGAAGGAACTACCAGAAGAGACGCTGAGTGCTGCCCAACCTTGTTCTGAAATGTTCTGAAGTTTTTCTTCTGGTGTTTTTTCCCCTGTTTTTTTTTTTTTTTTTTTTTACTTTGNAAAGCAGAAAAGAAGCCAAGGACTCCCTCAAGCTGACTAGAGACTCGACTATTTCCAGTATTTTCTGTGGAAATAGCACAAATACCAGAATGCAGGAGGACATACCAAAACAGGAGCTGCCCTAATTCTGCACTAAGTTTCTATTACTCCTGCTCAGTAACTGAACTTTCATTAGGGCATAAGGTCTTTAAACGCTAGCGTGATTGGTGAAAAAAGGAAAAATCCCTTGAAAAGGGAGACTTCTGAGACCCTTGCTCTTTTATTGCTTTCTTTTAAAAACTGGCAGTGTATTACTCAATTAGCACTACTTTTGACCATGTTACTCAAGAAATCATGTATCAGATGCAATAATTTGGGTATAAAATAAACTAGATCCAAGCAGAATTACTTTCACGATTATGCACCCACGGGATCACAATGTAAAATTAGTGATGCTGGCAGGCTTCCTCCCTGCAGGGCATGGCTTTGATGCAACCTGTGCACTGCCATCAGATGGTATCTGCACCTGACATCCCAGCCACAGTCTGTGATAGCACATGCGAGAGACACCTTTGCTGGTGAGGCTGCTGGGTCTTCATCTCAGGACATCGATTCTAGGGGCACCTGAAAAATAACAGCCTTGGGAAGGCCACACCCAGGAAAACCTCCTACAGACTCTGCTCCAGAGCTTTGTTCACCCTTGTTGGCCCTTCTCTGTTTTCTTCCAGCTCTGCAGCATGTTTCTGGGGTAGGGATGAGCAGAGCTGGGACAAGCAGGGAGCCAACCCAAATCCCAGCTCTGAGTCATAACGTTTGGAGCCCAGGAATTTATGTGCCCCATCAGGGTTATATTTTGCTTACAAGCATCATTCTGCATTTATCTACACCAAGTATCATCTGCTGATTTATTAACCAGGCACTTGCCATGTAAGGATTTTCTGCAGCTCTTCAACTTGGCCCTTCACAGTTTAGCAGAGCATTGGAAAACTTCTTGTTTTGCAAACCTCAGCATTCGCCTCCTCTGCAGAGCTGTTTACGAATATGTTGAAAAGAACAGGTCCTGGCACAGACGCCACCTCCCCCCACCGACTCCTGCTCTTAGTTTCCTAGCCTGCTTGTCCACACAAGCACTGCCTCCCTTACACCTCTAAGGGATTCACTTTTCCTTATATAGATTTGGATGGATTCCCGCTTGCTCCTTACATACCTACTGTTTTATGTCTGCACACTAATGATAATTCAAGATGAAAAAAAAAAATATAGTAAAACCTAATAATACATGATCAGTCAACTAGATTTTGTACTTTCTGACCATGGCCTTGCTGGTTTGGCTTACCATGTCTGCTGGTTTTAAGGAAGAGCTGTCAGCCTCTCTTTAGAGAGACCATACTCAGCACAAGCAATGTGATTAATTTGGGCCTTGTAAGTTTTCTAAACACTTTTATTCACCGATTCTGCATGCAATGTGAAATGAAGCTGGAGGTCTCAGGAAACAACAGAAAGAGGTGAGGAACTAGTTCAGCAGAAAGACTGAATCTGTTTTGTGGGGTTGTTGTGATCTAACCCTATTCTGGAAGTACAGATTTTAAACTTCCCATACTATTTCATTTTTGAGGATGAAAGAAGGATTGCAGATTCCACAACTTTCAATGCACACCATTTTAAGTACACCAAAAATAATTTTAAATACAAATGAAAACAAACAGATGGAAAAAACCCTAGCCCCTTCCAGTAAGAAACCTCCTACAGCACCAAACTGAAATACCTAAAATATAATTCTGTCTCCTCTGGAGTGATTTCATTTGCTGTATTTTATGAACAACAAACTATTTTAAGCATCTAAATGGCCAACATGATTCACACTGATGATAAAAGCCAGCAGAACACATTTGAACTTTGCACACATCCATCTCCTCTTGTTTTTAATGGTTCAGAACTGCCCTAATGTATTTACACAGGTTAGGCAGCTTAAAAAGCTGGAACACAGGAAACCTTTGGGCTAAGCTCAATGTGATTAAAGTTCACAGTAATGGATGAAAAAAAAAAACAAATCAGAAAAAGCTACAACAAAAAAAAAAAATTCAAAACAACTGCTTTGAATGCCCTTTAAATGACAAAATCTTGTCAAAAACGCAACCAAGTGCAATTATCTTAGTTCTTTAAAAAAGACTGGGGTTTTTATTAACAATTTTTCTTCATGTTTCAAAAGGTAAGTTTGGCAAAAGGATTAAATATGGTATCTAGAATACGTTCTTTGTATTATACTCCATGCTTTAAAGTAAACCACACTCCTAAGAATCCATTTTTTCAGTAAGGTATTTTACAAAGTGAAAGAAAAATGCAGTCCATTAGAAACTCCCATTGTGCAACTATAATATGACAAATACCTGGGTACTTTCATGTAATTCCAAGGAATTGAAACCAGAGTTTTATCTACTCAAGAGATGTATAAGAAGAAAAACATATTAAGTGCCCTACGTAGCACACACAAAATATTAAGGTGAACACCAAAATTACAGATAACAATTAGATAAACTGCCTTCAGAGTGTGAAAACAATTAAAATTATTATTCTTTTCAATATCCAATATTGGTATTTCACTGAGAAAGATACTTTGTAGGACGTTTAAAATCTTTTTTAGCTTGAACTGTCTGGAGGTGTTTAAGAAATGTATAGATGTGGCAGTTCAGGCCATTCTCTATTGGCTGAGACAGTAGGGGGTGTTTGTATGTATGGTTGGACTCGGTGATCTCAGAGGTCCTTTCCAACCCTGATGATTCTGTGATTCTGTCTCCTGCTTGCATTCAAGCAATTTGGTTTAACTAATTCTTAAAGTTCTTTTAAACCATTTAAAAGGACTAAAATTTTGACTTTAAATATATATATATATATAAGCGTATTTTGTATTCATACACTTTTAGCAATTCATTAGTAAATTACTCAGACTATAAAGTGAGGTAATGCGCAATAGGCAGCTATAGAAGGAGATGTTTCATTTGCTACTTTCACTTTCAGTATTGTTAGTTGTTACTTTCTCAATGATAGGTAAAGGATTTTAGTTGGATGTGAGATCTAGTCAAATTAAAATTGTAATTTAAGGAAATACAAACATACTAACAGTATGACAATTAGATGTCTATCACTTATCAAGTATCGTCATCTGTATCCACCTTCTCACCCTTGAAAACCCAAGTCTACATTAGTCCATCCATTGTAATGAAATTAGCTTAATAATATGTACAATCTCCACCTTTTCAGAATAAATAAGCCCCCTCAAAACACAAAAGGGAGGAGAGCAGGGGAACAACCTCAGTCAATACCAGGTTGGAATGGAGCTCAAGGTTCCTAATAGAAGTTGCAAAGCCACACACTAAAGGGACCATTAAGGCCCACACGAGTGTGACACCTGCAGCTCATCCTTTACGTAGGAAAGGACCTGCTGGTGCTAAAGGTGCTCAGGCACAACTCAAAAGTGCCAGACAGGAACAAGTGTTTGCTTGCTGTCCTATATGATGTTACAATTGAAATTTATATTAATCCAGTCAGTATTTGGGTACGGAGAAGGATTTGGCATGTTAGACTGTTTTGAAGACAGGGAGGAAGCCAAGCATTGTACTCTAGTGCTGATGTTTCTTTTGTCTCACTAAACAGTGCCAAATGCACGGTCCAAAGCAAACGTGCAGCTCAGCCAGTGACAATGCAGCCTTTTCCACAACATTTCATCAATATATTTTAACATGCTTCACAAAGATCCTCTCTGAAAGGACAGTGGTGCAGGTGCACTTGGAGAAGTCCTAGCTCTGCTGACACACTAGGAGTGCAACAATAACATTACTTGATCCTAGTGATCTTCTAATGCAGCCTGCAGGCAAGCAGCTGGGCTTCCAAGGCCTATCTAAAAGCTTTCAGAAACTAAGCAGCTTAAATCAAGTCAAATCTAACCTGTCAAAGAGTGTATCTAAAACTGATACAAACATTTGTTTGTACAAGTACCTTCCACAAGCACGTGATGGTTTGCAGAAACCATGGACCAGTGGCACTCCTTCTGTCCCAGCAGAGACACGATGGTCACTGCCTGCCACTTCTCCAAACGTCAGTTATCTGACCTGAGATTTTCTATCTCAGATATATGTCTCATGATAGAAGTATTTTAGAAAATCTGACATATAAAAACACAGTCTTTTTTGAGTATGAGAAAAGGGGGGAAATAGGTTTGTAATTCAAACCAAAATACTTTCTTCTGTGAAAAGCTCCAGCATTTCCATGTTTATGTTTGGATCATACTGTTCTGTGAGTAGAAGGGCTGCAGGGTCACAGTGGGCAACTAAAGAAAGAAAAGACTAGGGAAAATGTACTGATGAATGAGGAGGGTGCCCTAGTGGTGGAAGATACAGAGAAGGCAGAGCTAGTGAATGCCTTCTTTGCTTCAGTCTTCACTGCTAAAACTGTCCCCCATGAATCCCAGACAAGGGGGAAGATCCGGAGAGAGGAAGATTTTCCCTCTGCAGAGGAGGACTGGATTAGAGACCATTTGGCCAAATCAGACATCCATAAGTCCATGGGCCCTGATGGGATGCACCAGTGAGAGCTGAAAGAAGGGGCAGATGTTATTACGGGGCCACTCTCCATCATCTTTGAAAGGTCACAGAGAACAGGAGAGGTGCCTGAGGACTACAGGAAGGCAAATATCACTCTGGTCTTCAAAAAGGACATGAAGGAGGACCCAGGGGACTACAGGCCAGTTAGTCCCACCTCTGTTCCTGGTAAGGTAATGGAACAACTTGTTCTGGCTGTCATCTCTAAACATCTTAAGGAGCAGGAAGTTATTGCAAGTGGTCAAAACAGATTTACCAAGGGTAAATCACGCTTGATCAATCTGATAGCCTTCTGTGATGTTGTAACCGGATGGCTGAATGAGGGGAGAGCAGCAGATGTCATGCACCTTTACTTCAGCAAGGCTTTTGACCCTGTCTCCCATAACATCCTTATTAGGAAACAGACGAAGTGTGGGCTAGATGAGGGGGCAGTGAGGTGGATTGAGAGCTGGNCTGGGAGTGCTGGCTGACACCCCAGAGGGCTGTGCTGCCATACAGTGTGACCTGGACAGACTGGAGAGTGAGAATGCCAGGTACCAATATAGGTCAGGGGCGGACCTGCTGGAAAGCACTTTTGAGGATAAGGATCCGGGGGTCCTGGTAGATAGTAAACTATCCATGAGCCAGAAATGGGCCCTTGTTGCCAAGAGGGCCAATGGAATCCTGGGCTGCATAAGGAAGAGTGTGGCCAGTAGGCCAAAGGAGGTCATTCTCCCCCTCTACTCTGCAGTGGCGAGACCACAACTGGAATAATGCATCCAGTTCTGGATTCCCCAGTTCAAGGGAGACAGGGAATGACTGACTGGAGAGAGTCTAAAGGGTAGGCTGAAGGAAGATGGAGCCAGACTCTTGTAAGTGGTTCCCAGTGACAGGATATGGGATAATGGTTGCAAGTTAGAACATAGGAAGTTCCATTTGAATATGAGAAAAAACTTCTTCAGGGAGAGGGTCACAGAGCACTGGAACAGGCTGCGAGGGAGGGTGTGGAGTCTCCTTCTCTGGAGACCTTTAAGACCCATCTGGATGCAGCCCTGAGTAACATGCTCTGGGCGATCCTGCTTTAGCAGGAGAGTTGGACTAGGTGATCTCTAAAGGTCCCTTCCAACTCTGACAATTCCATGATTTTGTGAAAAGTTAAATTTTCTTAGGACTGTCTGTGCATTTCTATATGTTTCAGACCACATTCATGAATTGAAGCAACACCAAGCAGTATTCTGGGCATCTCAGTTACCTGAGTAGCCCCACAGACACCATGTTCCAGGTGCTGCTGATGCTACCAAAAATCTGTAACATAGAAAGCAACCTTTCATATCTCAAGTTGACCATGGTACACCAGGAAAGAAACATATGTGCACACTATGTGCATATGTTGACACATGGATTGAAGAGTACATCTGAACACAAGCTCCATTCAGATATAAAAGTGTGGGTGGCCATTTCAGAGTTTCCCATGGCAACAATTAGCTACGGGCCCACATTTGCACAAGTCCTTGCCTGTTGGAAGAAAAGCAGAGTTTCTGCAAATATGCAGATTTATGCAGAAAACAAATATGTGCTGGAGGGAACATCAGTGTTTTTTCTGCTTGCTGGTGGTGACCCCTACCTCCTGTCAAGCACCACAGCCACCTTCTCCTGCCTTGGTGGAGGAGGCAGCCCGCCAGCTTTGTGAGCACTGGAAGAAGAGACGTATTTTTCTGTCGTTTTGCTCTGCACAATAAATGCAATGCTGTTGACAAGAGGATATTGCACAACCTCAGCAATTTCATCACCATAATATCTGATCTACTCAAACCGATTAAGTTTATCCTTAAAGTGCCTTCTCACTTTACAGCTGGGGAGCTGGGACAAAGATATTAATCAATTTGCCAAGGACACAGAGGAATTTCTGTGGCAGAGCCAGATGCTGAAAGCTTGTTTCAGACTGATGTCGTTGTTACGGAACTATTACTCTTCCTGGAGTCACAGAGCATTTGCCTACTTTAGGACAAGTGGCTTTGGAAACTCACCCATTCCTGTCAGCACGCCTCAGGCTCATTTGAAGGGCTCAGGTTATTGTCACCCCTTTGACTTTCTGCTGAGATGTGTGACAGGTGTAACTGCCAGTGACAACCTAGGTAACTGGAGCACCTTTTCTCCAGAAAACAACAGAAAAATGAAAATAGTAATTTCACTCCAATTGTGTTGGAGCTATCTAGTAATAAACCTCCAAAGCAGGCTTAATCAGTAAACCAAATCTCACTCACCTCTTGGAACTGAAATAAGCACTTGAGAGCTCAGGACAGGCTAAGCGTTCTGCACAGCAGCTCTCCTGACACCGCCCACACACTGGGCTGCAAGGATTTGAGTATGCCAGCTCTGGTCCTCTGAGGGACATGTCCATCCCGGAGTCACCCCAAATATGGAATAATTTTTATTTCTTATCTGTGACCTAAGCCTTGCCCTGATTTAAAGGAAGAAGGATTAATTCTGACGCATTTTCATAAAAATCACGTGTCTTTCCAAAAGGCTGCATTTAAAAGCTACAAAGTATTATGTTAACAACGAGGAAATGTTGTGGGACTTCCCTGCCTATGGAAAGAGTCAGAACAGCTTACCTCTAGCAGAGCAGAGATATATCGATCGATTCAAGGGTCTTCTAAAAGTTCTTTGTTAAAAGACTACAGCAGCTTTTCCTAAGCTGCAACTGAATGCACGATGGAATTCCCACAGGCAATAGAACAACATACAGAGACCATTTCTCTTTAAATAAAAAAATCCTACTGATGTAAACCATGTATTATTTTTATTGGTCTCCACTTCTGTTCTTAAACAGAATTAAGAGCCATATACTAAGTCTAATATTCTATTTCCTTCAGGGATAGTTATGACTTTGGGAAAAATAATGCTGTTTATAGCAAGCCAGTGTGTATATACAAGTATCTTGGGATTACTGGAGATCAAAACTGTATTTCACACATCTTAGCAAGCTGCTGAGATGTAAACCCCATGAAGTGCAAAGCACTGTCACGGTCATAAGTCATGTTTCTTAAGGGATTTCAAGAGGAATACAGCAAAATTAAATATAAAGACTTTAACTGTTGACAGTTCTCTAAACAAGAAGAAAACAGAGCCTCACTTTTAAGAAAAATTGCATTCTGAAAACAAATTGGAATTAAAAAACGTTGAATTCCAGTGGAAACAAGATCTTCTACCTGAAAAACAGCACTTAACAATAATTCACAATCAAGTCTTCCGTTGTAAGTTTGGACAACATAGACCAAACGCTAACTCTGATAGATGTAATCCTTGCATAGTCTTTCCTGTAACTAGAACAGCTACTTAAGTCTATTAGCTAGATAAACTGGTATAGCAGAATATCAAGCCTGCTGTACTGGAGGGATAAGATAATATGTCAGACTGGGACTTCTGCAAGGAGAACATATTTATTTTGAGATGATCAGCACTTCTGGAAAGAGGCCCTCACCTCCTGCAGAACACCAGTTGGAAGCTGTCACTCACTTATCTCAACAAAACATTCACAGGATTGCACCACATGCAAACGCGCCAGATTCTGTAACGCATGTTCCTCCTGGTAAAAAACAAATGTTTCTTCACTTGGGGAGGAAAGAAAGGGCAACACAGAGAAAAACCTACTTCCAACAGTGAGCAGTGTTGATGGCCTTGGAAAAATAAATAATAGCAGCTGGATATTTTGGGCAACCACATCAAATTCTGCTCCTTTTGTCTTTGCTACCTCTCTTAACATGAAGTCCTGGTCATGAGGGTTCTGCAATATTATTGCAAGTATTTTTGTAGACAAGGATATAACTCTCCTCAACTGGCTTGGCCAAGGAATGGGAATGGGAACTTAAACAGCCTCAGCTGTGACAGTTGGGTAACTTGAAGACCTCCCAGTGCATCCTCTCAAGAGCAAAATCTTGCCTTCTGCCTCTGTAAAGCATAGCAGAATCCAGTTAGGAATTTAATTTAGTGCTGAACTGCCCTAGTAGTGTTGAAAGGCACGTGCTGAGAGTAACAGGAGATACCCTGAGTTTTTCCAATTAACTTCTACAGCTTCCTATTCTGTAAATGCTATGGACTCAGAAAGGAAAGATAGTAAGTTATTGATCTCACATCCATTTCATTACTTGTCAAGCTGCCCTAGATGCAAGTGTTTTTCCTGTGAAGTGACTTTACAGATCTTCACAGCATGAAGAGCTGAGCTCTGGAGCCAAATGGAGGCCTCCTAGGAGAACAGGAGAATTTCTGACTAAAACAGGCAAGGCAGCTACATTCAAAGCTAACTAAACTAGTTAGCAAGACCAACCACCCCCTAAAAATCCAGTGAAGAATACACTGGAGAATGAAACAATTTACTAGAAAATAAATTATGTTGTTTATGTATCAACACCAGCATCATTTCACACTGTCCACCAGTATTTTATACTTCATATTTCCTTTGCCCTATGAAATAAATGAACTAAATTAAACGGTGGAGAGCGATCAGACCACTGACTTATACCTCCAAACACCTCACTGGGATGAACCCCAAATATCAACACATAGCTATGACAGAAAACACTTCTGTGACACACTCCACCCTCCATCACTTCTGGTGTAGAAGTCCTCTAAAATAGACACTAAGAACTTAAAAAGACATTTCTTTTCCTTGCCAAACTATGAGCCACTAATAATTTCCATTCCTTTAATAATTACTTGTAACTTCCAGAAAAAAAAACACAATGTGAGCAAAGATCAACCCAGGATATATACAAATGGATTAAAACAGATGGTTTGAATTAAATCCTATACAACAGTAACTATAGTTGACATCAGCATTTTCACTGAAGTAATTAAATTGACTATTAACTCTTTGACTGTTTATAGCAAATAGTAAATAGACTGTGTTAACATTGATAGTTATTACCTACATTTGCTTCCCGAACACTTGCAATTTCCTGTTCAAAGTCAAATTATCGCATTATTCTTTGTTCTATGCTTCAGTGATGAAGAGACAGAACGTAAATTCAAAGGCTATAATGACATTATTTTACTTTGTACATGTTCTTCTTTAAGATTTAATATTTATTAAATGTTAACAGTTTTTCCACTTTTACAGTAGACATGGGAGGCAAACACTAAGTGCCTTTTAAAAGAAACATGATGCATATGGTGTTTGCCAACCAGGCATGTAATTGTTGTGGCTATTTTGTCTTTACAAAATAAAACCCAGGAGGATGTAGCAGATAGAGATTCAAGGGTAAACTCTTGATCCTACTGAGTTTTCAAATTTCCTTCTTAAGTTTCTGTGTCAGCTCTAAAGCCAAGTCTACACATTGCTAGGGGAATAATAAACAAACAAAATCCCAGACCAAATACAGAATAAACATATTTCCTTTCAGCATGTTTCTTAGGGACAGCCCACAAAAGACACACTTCTTGGTCTGGGTGGATCTTTCCTGATTCCCAGACAAACCACGCTCCATCACTCCAGCCAGGCAGTGCCCAGAGCTTGCACGCACACAGGGGCTCCAGCAGCCCCCAGAGGGCTCCTGCCTGCTAACATCCTCCTCTTTCACTCCCTTAGCACCATGCAGGACTGCACCAGTTTCTGTCCTACCCCATCCCACCACTGAGCTTTCCAAGCAGAAAGAGGTCTTATTGATTTGATTTCTGCTCCTAGGGCCTGAAGAAGGGAAATATCCTTGGACGTTTCTGCTGTGGAAAATGTTTGTTCCTTTTGTTTGTACCATTTTTTCCTTTGTTTGCCCTCTTTGTTAATTGTTAATCCATGAAAATCTTTCCATTTTATCCCCTGGCATTTTTTAAAGGAAGCTTTGCGGCACTGTGGTATCAAAAGCTCTGAAAACTCACACTGTAGGGACTGAACAACCACTTTCTGCGTGCATGTTGAAATCTTTTTTTGAGTCAGTAGCTATGGATGACAGACCGTGTCTTTTGAAAGAAACTTGACTTACACAGACCCCCAAATATATAATATTTATCAACATATTGCATTACATATACCTTTTTCACGGTTTTTTCCAACTTACCTTGCCTAGACGACAAATTTTCTGCAATTTCCTTGAATCCTTTTATAAAATTGGTGTCAGGTTTGCTACATCCCACTTTGTTGGTGTCAGGGCTGATAAAGGGATAAATTCCCAACTACAAATATTTAACAGTTTCCTGTTGCATACTTTGAAACTCCCTGGGAAATCTCTTTGACCAACTTAATGAGAATCAAAGATGGGACTGAACTGACATGTGTGGCTCTTTAGATAATGTGCCAACTCTATCAGATTACCTTATGGCTACTCTATGCCCCTTAGCATGGAGCTCCTTACTCTGTAAAAGATTTTTAACTGTCTATAAAAAAAAATACTTCAGGAAAAAGAAAGTCCTCCCTGCATTATACAAGAAGAACACAAAATCCCTAGGAGAGTGACAGTTTTCTAGAAGTTCTGCAGAAAAATAACCATTGCTGTTGCTACTTAATTTTACAGCATGCTACTACAATGGGCTGGAAGAGAAAGCAAAGTAGAGAAATCTTTATCTTGTTAAGTACCAGGATTCCTTCCAGATTCAGAAGCTAGAGAAACCTTACTGGTAGTCTGTAGCTCTGCCTCCCACCTACAGCATCATTCCTAGGCTATTTTTCCATAGGCCATTCTGGGCACCTCTGCCATAGCAGAGAGGGCAAACAGCCCAGGCCAAGTATTTTTATTCCCCAAGGGAAATCTTGCCAGAGACTTGTTGTGCTTGTTGTGGAGGGACACACAATGGCCAAAATCCCAGCACTATCACATCCCCATTCTCATTTTCATCATCCTTGCAAGTAATCACCTGGGCACCAGTATTCTGATGGAGTGTAAACAGGGAAGACTTGGGGAGCAGCCAAGGTTGGAAGCAAACAACTGGAGGGCTCTCTGGAACCCAACTGACTGAGAATTCTGCAGGGCTGGACCCAGCCGTCCTCCAAATGATGGCTCCAGTTCCCAAAGTACCCAAATGTGGTGGAAGCGCTGCTGCAGCCCTGAGAATCATCTGTTTTTGCTGAGGGTGGTGACTAGCACAAAACCCTTGGAGCCACTCTATGTGATTCAAGGATGGTACCCTGGCAGCTTTTGCTCTAAAGTGTTTCTCTGTCACTTCCGACCCTTTGGAACAGCTGAAGAAAACACCCAGGTGTGCCAAATAATTGCTGAGCTGCACACAATGCTCTCTCCTTTATAATGGTAGGGACAATCTCTGGTAGAGCTTCCAACTCCCAGTCACATTGTATTCTGTTTCCAGCCTGATCCTGACTGTTACTTTTGAAGAGTGCAGCTTGGAAATAAAAGGTACAATGTTACAGGCAGCCCCTGGGTTCGAAAAACTCTTGCATTTTAAACTAGGCAGAGCAAGTTACTGCACAATAACCGCACCAGTGTTTAAATTAATGAAAAATTTTATCCCTTCCCATAGTCATTTCATTGTATGCTACGAATGTGCAGTAACAAGGGTTTCTTCTTTTTCCCATTACAGATGGGTGTTACTGGAAGCAATTTGCTCTGTGTGCATTCCACAGCACGGAATGATTCATTATAACTCATGCAATACGCTTTTATAATATGGATTAGTGTTTGTTTGCTTGAAATACTTTTCCTTCCCCTGATGCAGAGTCAGTTTATTAACTCATTTGGCTAGTGCAGCACAAACTAAAATTTCTAAAAACAAATTTCTGTTTAAAGAATTTACATGAAATATACAACTACATTTAAAGTAGCAAATCAGCAGTTAAAATAAAAACTGTAATGAGGAATTTTCTCACTTTTTAGCTTATTAGGTACTGGTAAAAAAACTGCTGTGCACATTTTTTCATCCTCTCCATCATTTGGTCTTCCTCTTTAAATACGTGGCCTTAACTGCACTTGTGGGCAAAAGTTTGGATTTCAAACTGGCCTCACCGCTTCTCCTCCAAAAGCAAGCCACAAGTGGCGACCGTCAGTCAGCAGTTTTGGGTGTAGCTCAGCCCTTGCAATATAGGAACAGTTCTGATTCACAGGAGGACCAGCGTGAGGTTTGGTGGCCTGGCTGCAGTCTATAGGTCTGCTTGGGAGAGCAAAAACAGGGATTAGAAATGCAGGGATTAGAAGTTTGGCGGCCCAGAGGCAGAAAGACTGACTTCTTCTGACTACACCTGGCACTAATCACACTGGTCCAGCTGATTCCTGCAAATGACCTCCAAACCCAGCAATCAGATGACAGCAAATAGGTGAGTTTGCGTTCGAAAGAGAAGAAAATGTGATGGTGGCTAAAGAGCACTGAAGGGTATGTACATAATTACGGGAATATTAACAATAACACAGATAACTGGATGGGATAACCACAGCACATGCAGTATTTTGCAGGGTGTCTGACTGAAGCTGATTGTTCATTAATTGTTTTTGGCAGGCTTGTGGGTGAAGATAACCGAAGTCTTGAAAGTCTTCAGTAAACAGATTTTTAGGGCCATAAATTGAAGCTACTTTACCTAAAAATTTTAGCAGTATGTATTTATTTTCTCTGTTTTCTTACAAAACATAGGCTTGCCTAAAAATAATTTCCAGCAGGTGGAAATAAAGCGGAAGACCATTCTTAGAAATCCCAAATTCCTTCCTGTTAAAATACCATGCATGCTTCCAACACAGAAGAAAAATGAGATGAAAACCTTTCTCCTCCATGTGAGAGCACTGATACTGTCACACCGGCCCAGATAAATGGCTTATCTGAAATATATACTATTGGCTAGGAAGCAAGAGCTATAAAAGTAACTTAGAAGTGCACAGACTCAAGGCCTTCCCTTGGATTTTTCTGCTAGCCATCAAAGCCATGCCTAATCGCAATGGAAAACTATGATGGAAATATTACTTTGCTCTCTGCCAACATGAATCTTCCCTCCAGCCAAAATGGCTTAGCCAGAGCAGAGAGGTATGACTTCATGCCTCCCTGTGCCAAGTTTTCTGATCCTGGCTCCTGGAATGGCTCTATAGCAATTTCTTCTACATAACAGAACATATTTCTTGCTCAGAGACACGTCAACTTCTGGAAATAAGGCAACTATTCTAAAGACATGGTCTGCAGGTAAAAGTTTCGAATCCTTATTCTCCACAGTTCTGCCCTGATCCACATAAAACAGGATGCACTAAGCTGATCACACTGCCAGCCATGCTTTGGCTTATGTTCCATAATAAATAGCTGCATATAATTGAGAATGCAGGTAACAGAAAGGCGGTAGCAAAGGCACATCAATTAGAAGAATTAAGAAGAGAAAATTACCACAATGAACAAATGACTACCAATTATAATATGGCATCAGTATTTACGCAGAGGAGGCAAGAGTGTTTGCAGCTTACGATAAGGAAGATTCTGCCCTTTCTCACTATCTTTTGTCACTTCCTAACAAGATTAGGATTGTTATATGTACAAATATGTCCCTTGTTCCTGATCATCAAAAAGAACACCCTTCATGTGTTTAATTAAAGAACACCCTTCACGTGTTTCACTACACTTACTGTGTAGTTTGAGTTTGCCTAAATCACAAAACATGTTTTCAGTTAAGACCCCACTCAGCTATTGAACTTTTTTTTTGCATATTTCAAGCCAAGCAATGAGGTCCCTGTGACCTCCTGACTCCACAAACAGATGGACAAATTTCCCTTTCTCAGTAGAGAATATGCTGCAATTCAAAGGCACCTTACTGCTTAGACTGAGAACTCTCTGTGTAACTAAAGTCAAATCTATGCCTTTAGACAACATTCATCTGCTACTTAACTTCATGGTGACAGCAAGAACCCTGCCAATCCAGTGAGAAGGCCCCTCACCTAGGTGGTAGCATGTGAAAACCTACAGATGTGGCTGAGCAGCTACGACACCACCCAGAAGAAAGAACATGGAATTATGCATATCCAAACAAGGCAGCTATAAGGGTGAGGCTCAATTCAAAATGAAAACACCTATATTTAGCTCTCTTTATGCAAGGTAGGACAAAATTCAGTTGCCAAAACATCTGTAGCTATCTCAGACAGCCTAGGATACTCTTTCTGCCTTCCAGCCTCTATTTCAAAAGGCACGTATGTCCTATCTATAAGTTTCATGCAGATTTTTTTGGTACATAGAGGTTATCCATATGATTCATACATGGATGAATCTCATTCTGGGGTGTCCAAGCTCCCGTTAGTCAATGGAGAGCTAGTCAATACAGTTCCTGGAACAAAGAACAGCTAATGGAGTTGATTTAGTTGCCTGAAAACAAATGTTCAGGTACACATGAGATGCCTGGCCTTAAGCTTTTTATAGACCTCTTTGAGCTTCTGGACATTCCAGAATGATGCAGCTGTCTTGCAGGTCCTGTGTCATTGCTCTGAGTCCCATGCAGATTGTCTCGGGTGCCCAGGGGCACTTTTAATGACACCAAAGCCATATGCTTGGGTTATGTATTTAATCTCCAGCTCTACAACTCAGAATTCTGATATCCAGTACACAACTAAAGTTAGATGGTTTAATTTGGATACGTAATGGATGCAAAGCATCCAAGTACAATAAGTGAGCAGACACCAGCATAACAAAAGGACATTTTGATGGAAGTAAAAAGTAGATTTGATATGTCTCAGAATGAAAAAGAACTAATCCTACTTCTTATATAAAAGTGAAGAAAATAGAGCTTCATACAATAATTAAAACAAGTTGTGATGGAAAAAAATATGTCTAAAATCAGATTAGATAAAACAAACACTAAATTCAGAATTGTAGCTCTTAAAATTATCATTGTACAAAACCAGTTCACTCAAAAACATTTTTATTGTGCTATCATTAAGTACAAATGCCTCCAAACTTGTTTCAGAGGATGAATTAGCATAGTTGTAATAATCTAGAACAAACTTTGATCTAGTATGAAAAATTATAGAAGACATTTCCCACTTCTTTTCACTGGGAATAAATTAGTTTTGGAATTGCTTGAGCTTATGTATTGTTTTATTAACTGGGACTAATTCCCAGTTTATTCCTCTATGTCCTTATGTGACCCACACTCATCAGCTGTAGAGAAGGAATGAGCAGACAAAATTTATTTTGCGTCCGAAATATTTTGCAATCTGTGTCAGGAGCAATTCCCCTCCAACATTTCTGGTGTCAGCAGGTACAGTATATCAAAATACCTAGCTGCATGCTGGATATGTACTTGAAACATGGCTGTAACATTAATCTAAACATCTAAACACAGATTGTGTAGGTGTACATGAATATAAGCTCTTTTTTTTTTTCTTGAATGACAATTAATATCGCACAGATGTAGGTGATCTGCTCATGAAGCAGAACTCTTTCTTGTTCATGTAGCTAATTAATGAAATTAAATTAAACTTTCAAAACCACGCAATTCCCCATCTTTAAAGCAACCTAAGCTCTTATAAGCATAAATTCCATTAAGAAAAACGTCTTTGATAGCTGTGAAAATGAACCTCAAGTTTTCCAATCCCTAGGGCACATTTACCTATCATAATTACACACCTATTAGAAATTACCTTCCTATTATTGTGGCCTTTACATTTTTTTCTTCCCCTGCCTCTGTTCTGTCCTTTCCATTTTATGCCAGGCACCTTGAGGACATGGACAGCGTGTGGATGCCTGTCTCCTGGTGGAAAGCTCCAAGTCCCAGACCTCCTCTGTTCTGAATTACAGCTGAAGACCTGGTGCAGTAGACATGCTGGCCACAATTGGCATTGTCATCTCAGAAGTGGTGAGCACCCCTTTCACTTCACAGTGGAGCCAGCAGCCAAGGTCTTTGCAAAAGGAGTGCATGAAATGAGCTAAATCAATGGAAAGCCTCCAGCAGAGTTGGCACCAGCCTGAAGCCAGCAAATAGGTGACTAAATGTCCAATATCTGGTCTCAAATGCTGTGCAGTTGCCTGGCCAACTGCTGGCCTCACAACTTCTACCCCTCCAGAAAGCAACACGTATGGGATTTCACTATGTGCCAAGAGTGGATCTGGCCCCATGACATGGAGCCAACTCAAAGCTCAGGCTCTTGTAAGGCTGAAAGTAAGCACCTTTACTTACTTTCAAGACACGAAAGCCTTCAATGTATAAGTCAGTATTAGACTGTTTCAGTCTTTGGTGGAAGACTAGCAAGTATTTGCAATTTTCTAACGTGCTGCCAGAAAAAACACAATTACTGAAGTGGATTTTGTAGGAAACCATGACACTGTAAATTCAGTCCCTTGGGCAATGTATCAAATATGGTACAGGCATGGAGCACATCTAATTAAGTTTACAGGAAAGCCTCGGCAAGACTGTGCAGGGCAGGGCTTTGTAAGGCTGTCAGGATTCATTACCTGACCGGGGTTGGACGCTCATGAGAGCTTTGGCAGGTACAAGCACACTTGCATAGGTAAAACAAGAACAAAACAGATAATAAAGAGATCTCATGTAACACTCTGTCCTAAATCATGCAAGAACGGCAAATGGATGTTCTCTTGTGTAGTTATCTCAAATATTCCTGTTCAAGTTACCCTTTCTTGTCTGACTTTCTCAACTGAGCATTTCTGTTACTCAGAATAAACATGTTACAGCATTACAAGCAGTTCAGTGGTTTGAAATGTATTCTTGGGACAACAAAGATCTGTGCCCTTCACACACACAATTCTTTAATAGTGCAGCAAATCAGGACAATATTTAGTATAGTCTTGGATTTAAGCACAGGAATGTGACTGAAGCGTTCCTCATTTTTGATTCCGAAGATAAAGGCCAGGGAAGGAACTATTTCATCAGTACAGACAAAGTCACACAAAGATGATGTTGTGCTTAAGTTTTATTTATAACACAGATTTTTACTGAACTTAGGACATCTGGACCACACCTCATCTGCCAAGGATCAAAAAATCCTCATGCGCTCTTAAATCTTGAGAGAGAAATCAATCGGTCCAGCAGACTGCATCTGTTGAACGAGTGTACTGTACAATGCAGACACTGGGGGGGAAGGATCAAGTCAGGACACATCCATTTTTGTTCTACGGACCATTCTATATGAGGCAACGAACAGGAGCTGGTACATGTATCATATTTCACTGTGAAATACTAACTTTCTGCATTTCAGCAGAACCAAGGAAGAATTTGCAAATTTTATTTCAGTTTCTACTTCTAACTAAAGAGACTGGTACACAAAAATGGAAAAAATAGTATATAGCTTTATTCCGCAAGTTCCTGTCAGAAATATTCTCTTCTTTTAACCAAATCAGAAGACAGAGAAGCATTCAAAGCACATTAAATAAATGCCCCACGTTGTTTCAGCAGAATTGTAATACAAAAATAAAAACTTCACTGCACCACACTTCCTTATGAAATTCTAAAATTAAAACTAGAAAGGCTAATGAAACATGTCTTGCCACTCTACAGGTATCTAATTTGCATTCAGTAACACCTAAGTATGGAGCTAAAGGAAAAAAAAAAGGACTTGACTAATGTCAGAAATTTTCATTGAAAATTTTATCAGTTTATATACAGCTTGTTGTGGAAACTGCTTCCACCCTATTTTTACAGAAATTAATCAAACTGCCCTCTCTGATTTTCTCTGCTAACACTGATTTTGGCTAGGAGGTCAGATGGGACACTTGCTTAAGGAACCACCCTTCTGCAGCTGCTGCAGAGCCTGGAAGAAGCAGCAATATGTTTGCATAAAATTAATAATTATGGAAAACTGCTACTGCTCTCTCTGATGGCCAAAACAAGACAGAGCAGACCAGGTTAAGCTGCATTTGTTTATAGGAGCAGATCATAACCAGCCTAAGTAGAGCAGTCTGACGCTGTGTTAAACTTCCACTGGAGTTAACGGGAATATTTTGTTCTAAATGAGTAAAAGGCCAGTCCCAGAGGATGCACCAGAGTCAGAACAGGCCTCCGGGTGATACAGAAATGGTTCTAAATAATTGCTGGTTGCGACAAGAAAAAACATCAGAGAAAGCTCAGCTGGACCAAGTACTTTCCAGCCTGGCATTTAATTCAGAAGATGGAAGAATTGTGGCGATTAAGGATGTTGAAGGAGAAGAACTGTGGAAAGCCAGAGGTATACACCATAGATGTGAACTCTGGGCAGATCTTTTGAATCAAGAACACCACAGAGTGTGCATTCACAGCTTCTCCTCGCTAAAAAGGCTTCTGCTGGCAACTCACAGCCAGCTGGCTGGTTGAGGGTACATGTTCTTTTCAAATTCTTTTTATAAGCTCTACTCAAGAATGTCTAAGTGTATTTCTTATGAAACTTGTTTATGTTGGCCTCAGACCCGAAGTGCACAGTCTTAAAATGCTTCCTCTGTACTTGCAAATAGTTCTACACTTCACATACGAATACACTAAAAAAGACTTGCTAAGGAAAAAACCCATCAGTTTGTGTAAAAAAATCCCTAACCTCATACAATTATTTTTTAACCTTAGTACCTGAGCAAAGAAAATGCAGATATCTAACACCAACATTGATCCATCCTGTTTACACATCACACATCTAACACTGCCTACAAAATTCCGCAACACATCTCAATCTCATCAACTATCTTTACAAGGTTAACTGATATTTTTTCACATTTCACATTATATACCTAGGTTACTGCAGTTAAGGAACTTGGATAGTCCTGACACATATAATACAAAAATACTCTTTAGATAAAGCTACATATATATGTATGTATACACAAAGGCACAGAAAGGTATCATAAAACTTACCATCACTTGCAGAAAGTGAGTCATTTGCACAGACCAGTGCCAAAGTAAACAGCAGATGCCGAAGATCCATACCTCTAATTCTGTAATAACAAAAGACAATAAGAGAGTTTCTTTATAAACTGATATTACTACCTAATATGACATGACATTTAAACTATTATCTGGTTTTATTGAATTTCTGATTGGATTTAAACCAGAAGTGTATTTAGTTTACAGTTTATTGCCTCATAAAATCATACATCATCTTGCAGTCTGGGACAGAGAGTAAATACTATTTTTACAAGAAACTAGCTTATGGGTTTCTAGTTCATTTAATATAGAGGGGGAAGAAATCAAGTATTGTCAGTCTTTAGCCTGGTTTCCCCCAGCCCCCCTTGAGTGACAGATGCCAAAGAGTAGTCTATATTAAATGCGAGAGTAGGAAAAGAACAGAATCTCTTTCATGCATCTTCATATGCCATATATACCCCTCCCCAGATTTGGGTCTACATACAGTTAGACTGACAGGAGTGGTGGAGTTTAGCCATATATAACCCTCCCCAGATTTGGGTCTACATACAGTTAGACTGACAGGAGTGGTGGAGTTTAACAAGCTGGCTCCCGCACCAGAAACCAAACGTCTGTTGGCAGAGAAACACCAGCCTAGTACCTATGGCCACTGCCCGTGGAGAGAGCAGAAGTAGCCATGGGGCTCCAAGAATGAGAGTAACATGGGCTAATTCTCTGGTCTGTTCCCCGCACAACCCTGAGCAGGTTGAGCTCTGCCACACTGCTTTTCAGGGAACAGCCACCAAGACTGTCTCACTGGAAACTTCTACCTGCATCGTTTCTAAGAAGGTACCTTCCAATAGACCTGAGCCCAGCCACCCAAGCCTTTAAGACCTCCTGAAAAAGCACAATTCTCCTTCTCCCACACACATAGCCCACAACCCTATCACACAACCCTGCTTGAGGGATACTGCTTTGTTCCTGACGTTATCACCAGTACCTGGTAGCAACATGAAAGGCCAGAAGCTGGGTTACGCTGGGCTTGTGGCAATGCAGCCTTAGGCACAAAAATGCACCATGCCTCAAAATGCTCATGAGGTCTCCCTGTGCTGTAGCAGGGAAAAACACATACCCATTGGGACCCAACCATTTACAACCATGCCCAGTGGAGCACTGACATTACTGTTAGCCTTCAAAACTGTAGCCGCAACACCAAAATGAATATAAATGCTGGAACAACAGTTCTGTGGCATGAAACTGCCAAATACACTGAAGCCCCAGCTCAGGGAGACAGTGGAGAGCGGGGGAGTAATAGCCTGACTTTGACATTTTACTGTGAATCGGTATAACAAATCTTGATTCTACACTGCCGTGTTTTTAATTAGACATTTCCTTTCTTCATCCAACAGGAGATTAAATCTAAGTGTCCAAACAACCAAGACTGCTAATGAGTAACAACCTCTAAGAGGGTGTTACCAATTAACAACCAATGCTGTCAGATCTGGGAATGAAAAACTGGTCAGTCTCCTAGTGGAGTTAGCAAAGTTTGAATTTAGTCAGAAACTGTAAAACACAAGCATGCTGAGTATGTAGAACTGTGGCAACAAAATAAAATTCCCTCCTTAATTTTCTTATAACAAGAGAACAGACTGAATCACACTACAGAAGAAACCAAAAACTATTAACAATTCCAGATTTCTTGTTCATGCTGTTCAGTACAAAACTTGAAAATCAGAAGGTATTTCTCAGACCCTCATTAGCACAACTGCTCAATAACTCTTGAGTTTCAGTCTTGGTGTGGCAGGCACTGATTCCAACTGCTCTGGGCTAGCAGAGTCTAACCCAGATCTGCAAAGGCAAGCCAGGAGATGCTCCACCGCACCCATCCCACATCAGAGATGCACGACTGCACCACCCAGGCACCCTGTGGCCAGTTGGAGCGAGCAAGGGTGTCCTGGTTTGAGGTAAAACGAGCCAATTTTCTGTTTTACAGTTTTACTTTCTTAGCTGGGCCTCTTCTAACTAGCTAAACTCTGAAATTAACAGCACATCGTTCAAAGCTGTTCCGTCTCACAGTGATAAGACCTGATTATACCAAAGGATGGTATGCAGAGAGGCCCTTGTTTAGACTTATTGCTGGAAGAACCAAGGTCAGATAATTTTCAGCATTTTGCCCGTTGGAGGGTCCCACCTTCAAGGAGGAGCGGACAGGACAGGTGACCCAGAACGGACCAACAGGGGTATTCCATCCCATCAGCATCATGCCCCCCTATAAAAGCTGAAGGATCAACAGGTCAA
>VZRU01006347.1:112870-138510 GCA_013398155.1 Pedionomus torquatus
ATTAAAGTAGTTTAGTTTGTTCTAAACTCTTGAATCTCTTTAACTCCTTCCTCTCCTCTCTGACCAAAAGGGGGGAGGGGGGGACATCTGTCACTCAGGTTTCGGTAAATTTGGCTGAAACCACGACAAAGGGGAAGATGCATAGAGAGAACCAGGGAAGCTCTGGGGATGTGCGTCTCTCCAAAGGTGACTGTCCTGTTCTCAAGTGGACAGAGAGGGAGGAAGGGGTGGTCGGAGGTGTGTTGGTGAGGATTAGTGGCTGTGTGGGAGCAAGGCAGCCTGGGGAGCAGGACCAGGCAGGAGCAGTGAAGGCTGCAGCTGCTGGAGTGCACAGGGCTGGGAAAAAGTTCATAAAGCAAATCGTAGGCCAAAAATCCTCCTACTCTTGGAGAGGAGCTACACTGGCACAGCACAAGGTTCATCTGAGATCAGCTAGGTTTTCAGCTAGCTCAATTGTTCCCCTGCTCCATCCGTACTCTTGTTTAAAGGATTCTTATTGTCTCTTATTAATAAACCCTCTGCAGAAATGCTTCTCTGTATTTCCCAGCTCCTCTCTTACACTATTTCTGCCCTGTCAAACAGCCTCTCCTTTCCTTCAGACTTTCCACCTTCTCCCTAAAGTTTTGTTTTTCCTTTCACAGGCATGAGCACAATGTCACTTTATTTGCAATCCTCCTGCTCTCTCCCTGTCACCGTACCCAGGCATCCCGTGCTGCCTCTATATTCAACACTTCCCTGTTCTCCTGTGTCCACCAGCCTCTGCTGACCTTCCTACTGCCCTTCTCCATGCTCTCCTACTTCTTCCTGTGTAACAACAGCCACAAGAAAAGCCCAAACCCTCACAGGAGTTCTCCTGTGAGAACAAATGTCATCAACAGACTCCATCATTCACAGCACATCTGTGGACACCGTCTTGCACGAAAACAACTCTGCGGTGGGACCAGGATCAGTCTCCATGTGCCCTGTCCTGTGACTGCCAGCTACCTCAGCTTTGTCCAAGGAAGAGTGGTTTGACAGCCGGAGTACCAACCCAGGAGCCTGGAAATACACCTCAGAGGACAACAATTATGATGAACTTCAGCAAAAAAAAAAAAAAAAAAAAAAAAAAAAAAAAAAAAAAAAAAAAAAAAAAAAAAAAAACCTGCTGCAGATGAAAATGACCCCATTCCAGTAATGTGCTGCCTCTTGAGCTGGCAGATTTGTTTATATACCTGCGTGCAGTGAACTCCGTCAGGAAATTGTTCCTGTTAAAATCAAACCATAAACATTAACTGTAACAAATCTGCTTGCTGACTAGATTTATCAGGACTACACAGACTTGACCCTGGAAGCACAGCCCAGGTACCACAGGCATAGGAGTGAGGAGCCAGGATGGAGGGAAGGACACAATCACCCTCTAGTAGCAGCTAATACTTGTTTAAGAGCAGTTCTATGATTATTGGGAAAACCCAGCTGCATTATAGACCTTGACTAAAACATCTAGCTCTCTGAAACAGGGCACAGGATTAATTTGTGTTCCTGAACCTCAAAAGTGATCAAAATTCCTACTTGATTGCACGTCTTTTCACTAGTAAAATGCAGTATAGAAGCTAATGATGCTTCTTCTGTGCACTCCCACAAATGCCACTATCTTAGTGGCAATAGTGTCTCTGCTCTGCCTAAGTCCACATGGGATCCTCCACTGGGTTACCCATGGGAAAAAAATCCAACTTGTATACTCCGAAGAGACCCACTATGGACAGGACTGACCACAAAAATGGTAACTGCCCTTATTTGAAAATTCAGATGGCCCATGGGTCATGGGCCACCCTTTGTACATCAGGCTCTGTGAAAAGACAAGCTGTGCTTGTCTCCTTGGAGCTCAAACCCAGAGCCCTGGGGACAGAGCTCATAGTTAGTGTCTCTCCCAGGCCAAGGGATCTCTCCAAGGGGTGTGGAGCCCCCAGGGCCATATGTCCAGCCCATACGCCAAAAGCTCTGCTGAGCTGCAGGTGCCACTACCACTCTTGAGGCAGGAGAGCCACACCACGGTGGCTCCAGTCTTACGGGAGAGAGTCTGGTGCAAAGCAGAAGCCTGCCCAGCACAACACTGTTTTTGGTGCTACAGAATAAAATTTCTGAGAGAAAAGTCTTCTGAAGTGCCATCTGCCCCACTATCAGAAGATGACCGCCTTGCAGAAAGTTCTCACAACTCTGTCTTATAACTGCTGGCCACTGTTCCTCTAAGACACCCTTGCAAGTTCACTGCCAACAAGAACAGGGCTGTTCAGAGGCTGCAGTGTTAATACAGCTTCTCTGCTGGCTTTAGGACAAAACTGACCTTTTACAAGGTAATACCTCCCTCCCAACACCTACCTCCATATGCACGTGAAAGACAAGTGCCACTAACGCTGTTCCTGCTCTTTAACAGCAAATAAATTTCAGTGTCTATAATATATACCATTCTACCGAATAATAGTCTGTATCTTACCCAACTCCAGCAGTTTGTAAGAATGAACAGAGCTAAAACCAGAAAAAAAAATTACAGCAGCTGACTGTCCTCAAGCCAGCTGAAACTTGACCACAGGAACATTTGGCTAGAGGTCAGGTCAGGCTAATTGCTTCAGTACAGAAAGGGAGCCAGGAGTTATAAAAAGGATGAAACAAATTCTTGGCCCTTTTCTATAGTGATGTTGGAGTAAGGTCAATCACAAGTTAATTTAAACATGACATCTCTCCAGTGGGACACAAACATAGTCAGCACAAACAGGCAAAACAGGGCTAAGAAAATCCCTGAGAAAAGAAATAGTTTAGTCATAGTGTACTGTGTGGTTTGCATCTGTTCTGGATCAGGTAGCAGTGTTAACAGTAAGAGTTAACCATGAAGAGTTTTGCTTGTAATCGTAACTGTTGTTTGAAGTGAGATCTTCACGTTTCGATAGCTGAAAGGACCCACAGAAGAAAGGACATTACACTGCATTAAATGCACCTATAAAGGGTCTTCTGCCTTTGCCTTCTCCATTAACTCACTGTTCTCCAAATACGAAAGTTTTTTCCCCTGTAATCTCCTCCAGTATAGCATTGCTTGCTGCCAAAGGAGCACAAGTGCAGCTAGTCCAGAACCAAAGGTGGCCTCTGTGCTGCCAACTGAACCACAAAAGCACTGTGGCAGCTTTTCTGTGCATTGCTCCATTTCATCATTCCAGCAGATCACAAACAGCCAGGGACACAAGAGCGTGCAATGCAGATAAATACACACTAATACATCCACTGCCGAGTCAGAACAAGTTCTGAGAAGGGAATGTCACTCCAGGCTCTCCACATCTGTCCTGAACCTCGTGTATGCAACTACTGAATACACAGCCTTGCAGAACTTCTCTGGGTGAAAGACCTGTTTTTCACACAGCAGCTACTCTGCACAACTATCTCACAATATGATTAGTGGCACCAAGAGGAAATCTTCTTTCTGTGCTCACATAATTTAAACATTCATACTGGTTTGGGCGATCATGCATAGCTGAAATCATTTTGCCTGCTTACCCTCATTTCCCTGAATGCCAACAGAACAGCGTCATTCTGCAGATGAAATGAGTTACAGCCCTTCCAATCAACACAATCTAACACTGCCAGGGACCTAAAGACTTCTTCCCTTGCTTGCTGATATTACAGCTTGATTGAGTCATCAGCAGCACTTGGATGAACGCCTGTTTTTATAGAACCCTTGTCAGGGCTATATACTCAGCCCTGTTAAGAAACAGAAATTGTCATAGTTGATATGAATAACAAACCATCCACCTCATGTGTGCATTTATCTGAGACACGAAAAGCACAAGAAATAATACCCCAAAAGCAAAATTATGTACTACAAATTAAAAAAAGAAGAAAATCTTATAAAGGCCACGTTTCAGAAAAAAAAACCCAAAACCCAAAGAACAAAAGGCAACACCAATGGAAAAGAATGATGGACTCTGGCATAAAGCTGTATTTATTAGGTATGTTTTGATGCAAATTTTAGGATTACTAAAATGTACACCATTATGCAAAACTAAAACTATGAAACAGAGACAATTTTATATTATTAATTAGAGCTCTGTGTAAGCTAAATAATTTATAATAGTTTAAAATAGTAAAATTAAAAATGGAATATATTAAAATAGTGGCTCACTATGGATTTAGAAAAAAATATTTTTTCCTAAACAACCTTTTAGTTTTAGAAAAAATGAAAACTTAATTTTAACACAAAATTTATTTCTTTCTGCTTTGTAATAGATAACCTCCATACCTTTACAAGAGACAATTTCTTTCTCCCATGGAGAGCAGTGCTAGCTAATTACTCTGTTTTAAATTGTGTTTAAATAAGTACCAAGCCAAAAGGCTATCAGTTCTTGGATAGGGTTAAGGAGCCCTCCAGTGAATTCAGAGCTTGGATGTTGCTCTGGACTTGTAATAAAAGTTGTTGTAGGTTAATCCAGCCATAAAGTTGTACTCCAAGAATTGGACTACAAAGTAGAAGGATGGCTGTGGCATACCGTGTATCAATTCTACACTTACAACATAACCTGTTACTCCTTTACAACTTTAATCTAATGGAACAGGTAAGTAGCTATACGAGGGAGGGTCTTAGCTGTAAGACTAAGACCATCTCTGTCAGAAAATAAATGCTAATAGAGAGCTGAAGTTACAGTCTTAAGTTTCTGTCTACTGCACAGATGGCAAACTTTTAATTTGGAAAACATTTAATTTCTTTCTTTGCCTTTTAGACCCCAAAACACATCAAAGCATCAAAACAGATGCACCTCAGCTGAACGAATTTGAAACGTTTAGCTGTTATTGTGCAGACATGAATTGCTGAGCTGATACTCAGTTTTACATGTAGTTGTATCATTAAGGAAAAGGACCCAGGCCTGTTTACAAGAGTGGTGATTTTTTCAGGCTCCTCTCAACTACTCTGGCAATTTTTCCTCAGCTTTTACTTTTTTTTTTTTTTTTTTTTTTTTCNTCAGCTCTTTGTCTTGTTATTTGCACATTCAATTGCAAAGAAAAGTGAGATAACTTCCAGATACAAGCAACAAGTATATTCCAGCTTGTTTGAAGAAGTTTAATGCATCAATTCAATGTTAAATATCATGACAGAAAATGAAAAATAAAAGTCTGGGTCTGTATCTAGTCTGCTAGTAATCTGCACAAAAACCCAGGGTTTAACTTAAAGGAAAACATTTCACTCAGCTAATTAGTCACACTACATAAAAACGGTAATTCCAGTGCTACAAAACATTTCTGTCCCTGTGTAAAAAATCAACAAAACTCTTCAGTGTCTTGCTAGCACTAACGTTTAAATTCTGTGAGGACTCAGCAGTATGGCCCCAATCCAGCAAAGAAGTTAAAAAAATCTGATTTTAAGCAGGCAAGGTTATGCATTTAACATGAGAGCATAGCTAAGTAATTCTCCTCGCACAGCCAGAGTGCTTAGCACCTCACAAAAATTAAGAAGAAGTGCATAAGCACAGGAACCGTAGAGGAAAGCAGACTGTGTGACATTACTGGGAGTTTAGGCAGGAACATGAGGGAAAACAAACAGGATTATTCACATGATTAATATTAAACAACCTTCTTATGCATGCTGTATTGCCACTGCACAGCAGGCCAGTTTCACTGCTAGAGTTGGCATTTTCTTGGGAAGCCTTCTCCTCTGTGTTACAGCATCCAGGTATCACTCGAATTAAAAGGTGTGCTACCTACTACCTGAGCAAATACAGTCAGTGGGGTTTCAGCACACATTATAAATAAATCTGCATGAGATCTCTTGAAGCTTTTCAGTAGCATGAAAACCCATCTCACTCTGATTTCCTGAAATTACTCTTTGAGGTCTGGAAAGGCAGGTTTGGCAATCAGAAGAACCCGAGGATGCTTTGTTCAAAAATGCTTGGCTATAAAATGCTGTTTCAAAACAATGAAGCTCCTGCTGACCTCAGGTGAAACAAGGTTTGGTTAGAGACAAGCGCTTTTGCACAAAGCATCGTCAACTTCTTCTAGTCACTTTGAACCCAAAGATGCCTTTCAGGAAATTAGAGGGAGTAGGGTTTTAATTTTAAATTACATATATACATTAAAAAAAAACCCACTTATTCCAAGAAAAACATCTTCAAGAAGCTGTAAAATTTAAGTTCAAGACCTTGGTATTTATCCTAGACTAAAGGAACTACTTAACAGTCCATTACTATGGGACAAATTAATTACATGGTTTAATCGCATGCTAAATTATTCATGTGCTCCTAATCAGATTAAAGACTACATAACAAAGCCTGAATGACATTTAGGAAGTCATTAACTTAAACAGCAGATTAAGTGAAAGCTGGTAAATGACAAACAAAGGACTTGAGCAGCATTTCTGGATGCCACTCATGACTCCAAGTACTCACATATTTACTATCATTGCAAGTAAAATTCTCTGTTTAAGAAATTCTGTTCATGAGAAACAATATGGTTGCAACTGCCTTCCATGTGTTCTCAGTAAGATCATACCAGCACTGTTACCTTGGCCTGTTCTCTGCAAATTTGGTGCTGTAAGTCCAAACATATCTGAATATACCAACTATGTACACCTACCAAAAAGTAGTGTACCGCATTCAACAACTGCACAAACCACTTTGTATAGCCATACAAAGATTCCAAGCTAGATGTTTAGTTGTGTAAATCAGTGCAAAGTTGAGATACTAATTGAGACCAGTTACAGAAGTTTATTCAGTATTTTTAAGTACAGCATTGCCAAAATGAGTTTTCATGCAGTAAGTAATAACTTGTGATCTTTGTTCAAGCCTTTCATAAAACCCTAAAAGTCAGATCTGGAATCTGGAGGTGAAGGATCACCTTCACTGGTACTAAAACTCCCTCCTCTACAGCAGGTCCCTCACATTACAACTAAGTGATTAAGAAGGCAAAACTCGGGAGCAGATTCAAACCAGACTAGTACATTCACACTTCTCCACTGCTGTTATGGTTGTTTTACACAGGACTGTGAGGAAACAGATGTTTACAGACAAAATTCACATGATATCTGCCCTGAGGTGCAGCTGTGACCCTAAGTCTTCACCCACCCACTACCACAAGTATTGCTCAGTTTTAAACCCTTATTGTAAAGGCTATTCAGAAAAATAAATCCCATGCCAATCTAGATCTCAGGACTTATATTAGACACGGAGCACAAAAAACCCCAAGCAGACTAAAGGGGAGGACATCCCACTGTAGCCACAGAGAGTTTTGTAAAACCCTGCCGGGACCTCTCCTGGTCTAGCACAATACCCAGCTCCTCTGAAGACTGACCAGCCGTCTTGCCTCAGTATCCATTTTCATACTGAAATAGGGAGCAAGGCTGCTTGCACAGGAGCATGTCAGCAAAAACATTAGCAACTGACTCCCTTTAATCAGTGTATCAGTAGTCACCCCACTCAACACTGAGACCTGTGGGCTAAACCTCAGCCTTTTTAATCTCACCTGCAAAACTACACATGGAATCTGTCGACATAGAAGGCTAAAAGTATGACTGTTCTTTTTTGTGTTTTTTTGCACTGAGTAACTTTAATACCACAGGAAACTTTATCTTTGGAGAGAACTTTATTTGTTTCATTTTTACAAAAACCTTACCATATAAAAAAATCCTTTTTTTTTTTTTTTCCCCAAGATGTCATTAATGATGATGTCATCTGCTCCTAAAATACGTATGACACTTCCCAATCACACTTCAATCCTGTGTAAGTAACCATGTTCACAATAAGTACAATGAGACTGACCTCTCTTAGTTCTACTACAAAGCAAACAGCAATTAGATAAATCACCTCTACAAAGACTACCATCTTCCCGACATTACTAAATTGTAGAATACGGTAACAGATGGAACTTTAAGTTTTGGATTGTCCTGATGTATAAATTAGGCATGATTTTCAAGGTCACCTACTGCATACAAGTTTCTCTTCAGCAACTGGCCTTGACAACAGGTGACTGGACTCACACACAAAAAAGAATAATGGCCGGTAATAGTTCATTCAAGGAAGAAATTTTTGTATTGCTGCCTTCAAAGACTTTAAAAGTGATAGTCCGCAATGATTTTTGACAGCTTACAAACTAGTTAGCTCTGAATATAAACCGATACAGGGTGCTTTAATCACATACAAAAAAACCTCAAGCCCCTCAAAGTCTGTAGTCCTTTTATAGCCTAGAAAGTAAATCCAGATGTCAGCTGTTCTATGGGCTGCAGAAAACAATTAATTGCAGGATTACTTGTTGGTCTATAAATTAGTTGCTTGGCTAAGAAGTGCCTGGTTTTGGCTGGCTGGAATTGAGTTTTTGTCTCCCTAGGAGAGCAGGATTTCTTCCAGTCTTCGACTTGCTCTATGGTAGGTGGAAAACTCACAGAAAAAGCACATGCTGTGGGTCAGCCAGGTTTCTCCTGAGTAGCTCACCTGGTAGGGAAGGACCCAACAGCTGTACTCTTACGGAGTAGGAAAGTCCTCAAAATGTAGAGTTTGCTGCTGTGTTTTAATTTCCCTGTGTCTTTTTATTCCGTATTAGAGGAAAGGATTTTAAGTTGTAATTAAAATATGTACATTCCTTTGATTTAGATACTTGTTCTACATCTTGCTGTAGATACTGTTAGGTATAATCATGTCCAAGTTTGATAAAGGAGCTAGAGAAACACTTGAAACACTTTTCAAGCCTGAGAAGCTGAAGTATCTTACCATAGAAATGGTAGGAAACTTGTACCATGTGGTGTGTGATTTTTTTTAAGCAACTATCTTATTTGAAACAACCCGAGAGCTGTATTTTTCAAGAAGAATTTGTCCTGATGGGAGTAGTACATTTAATATACTGGTGTGGCTGAAAATCATCTGATGTGGTAACAAGCATCTGCTACTAGGAGCTGTAGCTCAAATTAAGAGAGATGGTGGTATAGCTTTACAGAGAACATCTGAAAAGGAGGACCAGCATTTTTCTCTTGTATGAATATTAGATTCTTTAAGTAGGTTTATATTTATGGCAAGTAGTTAATAAACCAGATCTAACCCGTGAAATGCTTCTGTCCAGCCCATGCCACTTCTGCTTGGAGAAGATGAGAAACGACTTCTAAACCTGTGATGGCTGCCTGAACCCCCCATTTTTTTTTCTGCCAGCCACAGCCCAAAGGAGAGCTTGGCTCTCCTCCCATAAGCACAGGGAGATATGCTTTCCTAGCCAGCCCCTTGCTCCCCTCCTTTCCTTTTTCCTATTTGTCATGCTTTTGGGATGGCCTGCTTCTAAAATGAATGACAGATGCTCCCTTCAGAGGAGAGGAGAGAGAATGACAGAAAATAGAGAACTTATGAGTTGAAAAAGAAACCAAACTACTTAAATGAAATATTGATAACAAAATAACAAAAATTAAAGATAATAATACTAGAAAAGAAAATAAATTAATGAAATACATACAATGTATACAAAACAATATTGAGGTCTCAAGATGGAGATCACACCACTGGCAGACACTGGGAAAGTCCCAGACTAGACTCAGTGACTGATGGGAACTGGATCCCAGACCTGGATTCAGGAATGCGCAGACTGGGATCAATGGCAGAGCAACAGACTTCCTCAGATGAGGACCACTGAATAAAGAGGATAACCCTTTGATCCCTGATATTTTACAGTAAGGGATAGATGGGATGGAAATACCCTGTTGGTCAGTTTTGGGCCACCTATCCTGTCCACTCCTCCCTGCAGGTGGGACACTTCTATACTTTTCCGCTTCCGACCCTCCAATGGTGCAAATAACAAATTTAGCTGATGTCGGCTGTTACAGCAATAAGTACAAGCAAGAGCCTGTCTGTGTACTGTTTCTTCATAGAAACTACAAACATCAGGCCTTACTGCTCTGGGAGCAGACATTGTCTGAAAAATATACCATTAATTCCACAGTGTGCCATCAGTTAGAAGAGACTTAACTGAAAAGTCCTAAAAAGGAACACTGGTTTTGTGTTACCTCAAACCAGGACACTATTTTTGACATCTGGCAATGATGGAAGTGGAAGGCCCTTCATGAGGAAAAGAGATGGGAAGAGGGGAGCTGCTAGTAAAGCCTGGTGAAAGGGACGAGCTGCTTCCCCTGCTGGGAGAGGGCAGGGAGGGTGGATGGGGTAAGACAGCCTGATGTTGCTGAACTAACAGCGGGACCACTACAGCCAAATGAGAATGCTGAGCTTAGCCTTTCCAAAATCCAGATTCACTTCCCACTGCTACTGCAAAGACTAGACCTAGTCATATTTTTACTAGTCACACATAATAAACCCTACAGTAGTACATACAGTGTAAGATTTGATTTGCTAGAGTGCATTTTTAAAGCAAACTGAGCCATGTGTGGGAGGATAGGTTTCCACAGATTTATCTAATCTGATTCTTCTCACTGGTTCATTGTGGTATTTTTAGTCTGGAAAATCTGTTTTTCACAAATAATTCTCAAACAGCATATTTATGAGATACTTTACTCAGAAGCGAGAGCCAGAATGCAAGTGACTACCAATGCGTGCAGAGCATTACATTTAAAAGAAAAAAGACCATTAAGTCAGTACTTTGTGAACTTTATTGTTAACATTCCTAGTTTCCTTCCTGGTTTATACACAGTAGTTAATAAAATATGACTGCCTGTAGCCCTTTGCCAGGACGTAATACCTTACTTTGTCAGACTTGTTCAAACCTAATCTTAACTGATTTCAAATCTGCAGTAACATATGACTCAACAGCAACAGAAGTTAACTCAGTTTATTTAAGAGCAAATTAAATTGTCCTACATTAAATGCTAAAAAGCAAACCCTTCAAATTGTGTGATGAACTGATAAAGTGAAAGTATGAGATACAGCTATTAAGGTAGTGAAAAAAGGAAGATAGAAAAAGAAGGAAAAAAAAAGTGTTTTTTTTCCAGTTAAGCATGTATGTCTCTGATCTATTCCCAACATTATTGATCAAAGGAATTGGATCTGATCCCACACGTGTTGTATATGTACTTTGTGTTAGTCTAATGTCACCAAACAAGTTGCCTGGTGAGAAAAGTATTATAGTATCTTGGTATTAAACCAATAGATACATTTTCTGTATTGTTGACATTTTCAGTATAGGCAAGTTCTTTCCTGAACTTAAAAGGCTGTTCAAAAGGAAAAACCCTGTATTCCTGTAAGGGTTTTTTTCCAACTGTGGAGGAACGGTCAATTATTTTTCCATACTCTTAGCTTTTCTCAAGCTCCAACAGCCCCACAAAAGGTTTCCATACTCCATTTGTTGTATTCTACAGCTAGCAACTTAGGAGAACTTCATTTAAAGGAGAGAGGTGTACTGACCTCGTAGCTGGATAAGTATTAATAGCTAAAGAAATTACAGTTACTGGCATATTTTACAGCAGTTATTTTACAAACATCTCTGCTAATTTTGGCCAGATTTTTTTTTTCCCCAGCATATTTAGCAGAACTACCAGCACTGTCGAAATCTATTTGAAGCTGTGCCTCATGTGTTATCTTCCATTGGGACTGTAAATGTCAATGAGGCACAAATTACTCTCGCCACATCTATGGGTCACTTTTAGTATCCTGGATTTGAAAAAAACAAGGCATCTGTTTAATTTTTAAGGAAAGAATGCAACACATTCATTTAGGATAAACAAAAACCTTATTCAGAGTAGAACACTTTATTAATCACAGCCTAGAAAATGTGCAGATGAGTATTTCCCACTGCCCATAATGCATTAAGATCTCAATTTCACAGAAGAGCTGAGCAGTAAACTTGCCTCCAGATGACTGAGTCTGGGGCTGGTATTGCCATATATATACTGAAAGGAAAATACATGAAGGCTGAGCCATTAATTGATCTACATAGGAACACTTATCACATTTCCAGTTATTATTCTAAAACTAACTTGGAATAGGTAAAATAAATCATAGACATGTCATTTTCAAGATTAGCATACCCTCCCTCCCCTATCATGTTATCATTGGATTAAGTTAGTTGCTCTTTCCTGTGCCAACATGTTCTCTATCTCTAGTTAGTGGAAAATACCAAGCAAGAAAGCACCACAGGAACAATTTTTACCACTCAGGAATCTACTATCAATTTCCAAGTCCATGGTCACACTCAGATGAGAAGGGTTTGAACCCTCCCCAGGTCAATATCACATCATAAGGATAGGCACTGTATGAGTAATAACATTTCCTATGGATTGGGATGGTTTAGTCCCTTCTGGAAATAAAGCATTATTAGCTTTCATTCACAAACAGGAAAGTGAAACACAACGAGGTGTCAGAACGCCTGAGTGAGCCCGTGGTGAAGCCCAGAAAAGAGGTCAGATCCCACATGCAAACTGTGTACTCCCAGTGCTGGGCACGCTTCCTGCACCACTGCTCACAGAGAAATTTGGAACAGGCACCTTAGCTAGGGATCCACTGGCCCACCGGGCATAGAAAGCCAGGAAAACAGAGCACAGAAGCAGCTTTCTGTAAGGTTGTGGTACCATATTTCACCTAAGAAATGAGAGAAGTCATTCATAAATTGTTTTCCAGGTGCGCTTAGCTCTATATGCGAGGGCAGGGTAACCTCAACGACGGCAGCTGTGATTGAGGAGATCCCTAACAAATCTCAGCTACACCTACTTTAAAAATATTTTTACAAGTAACTTGTCACTATTCTGACCTTCTTACTTTCTTAGTGGAATAGGTATATCCTTACACCTTACAGTCCTGTACTATCCATACAGTCTGCTAAGCAGAGGTCCACTGTGCAATGAATGCATCTAGAGTGCTCCCATCTGGCTTTCAGAAACATTAAAAACATGGACACAGAGTGGCAAATGTCACATGTTGTTACCACAACCAACGCAGAAAGTTTCTACAATTTCTTTTCTATTTAATAACATGATATTTGTGTACATTTAGATAGAAATAGCCAGTCAAGTCTTGCAGAACTGCTATAGTACACAGACAGCAGCTGTGAAGTCTCATGCAGCCATTTAACACCAGATAACAGCTTTCCAGTTGTTGGAAATTGCATGAGCAATCACAGGTCCAAATCCCTCATACCACACTATATTTCTGTGATGTTTGATTCACATTTACCCCCGCTGTAATCTGGTTAAGCTTTCAGTAACACACTCCAGATATGAATCAGACCCAATATATACATCCAAAGTAGGTGACATTTAAACGCAATTTACACCACGATTTGTTATCTGAAATGTTCTGATACGCATTTTCATGGTCTCTCTCCCTTGCAAAACACCAATTTTTTATAATATTATAAATGAGAAATTGCTCATTAAAATGCACTATAATAATTTTTCTCTGACAAGGAAAAATAACTTTTAAGCACTTCTATCAGTTACTAAGCCCTCCATCTCACATGTTGGCTACTAAAGATTGATAGACATGGGCTTGAAGCCAACAATTAACATTGAGACTGAATTTGACAGTCTTAATTTGAATACCTCTATTGTTTGCAGTAAAATATGTCAATTTGATCCCAAAAATAATTCTGTAAATTGTATATATAGTTTTCAGTAGGATACTACTGCAGGAACGGATCGCAGGACCTGTGAGGATTATCTGCAGAGCCCTACAGGGTATTATTGATTGCTCTGCTTAGCCAGCATTCATAATAAAGTCACTTGCAGGTAAGGCAAAAGTTATCACACTACCTCAAATGTCAGCAGGGGATGGATGAAGCTTCACGCCTCCCTCAGCTCAACTGCAAATCGCGATCTTCTCCAGCCATCCCAGCACCTACACAAAAGCAGGGGAAATGGAGACAAGAGATGAGTTCTGGAACAGTAAAGGTCACCGGTGGTGGGAAGGTGACACAACAAAATCTGAACAGGCACGCTGGCACTGTTGTCCCTTGGGGAAAGACACCTCGGGAAAGGCCACCAGCTGAGTAGTCTGGACAACAGCCCTGAGCAGAGAGCACCTGGGCTTCTCACTCAAACAGCCGCAGTGGCCTGAAACCTCTTGCGTTGCTGGAGTTTGACAAGCTGCAGGATCCCATGCTAACCTTGACATTAAAATGCATGAACACAGATTTAAATGGCAAAGAGAAGTCAGGGTGACTGACCAAGACTCATTTTTAGTGCACGTCCCTGGTGGAAAGCAGCTGGACTGGAAGTAAAGTCTGAATCACCAATAAGAGGGTATGGACGAGGAAGATCTCACTACTACTACTACTTCAGACAGAAAATTATAGTGTAGTAACTTATGAACTGGCCAATTTAAGAAAGTAACATTTTCTTTTTCTCTAAAAGGGTAAGTCTCACGAGGATGGCATGCTGTTAAAAACAAAAAAAATAAGTCATTTGTTATGTTCAGAATTCGTAAGCACAATCACTCCCATGACATTTGGCACAGCAGTAGTATCTAAAACTTTTTTGAATTAGTAGTACTTCTATATTTAAATAAAATAACATCAGTTCCACACAGAATGTTACTTCTTCCCAAGGATGCAAATTAGCTTTTTAAAGCATGTTAAAAAGTGAGATGTGGTGCTCACAGTAATTGTGTAATTCGTAGCAATTTGGTTCCTAGTGAGTAGGACTATGAAAAGAAGACCCAACTTCACAGTATTGGGCCCTTTAACCAATCAGGAAAAGAAAGCAGGAGTCTTGATTGGTACCCATATAATTCCCTTCCTTTTATGTGTATCATTTTAATGTATGCACATACATTTTAATGTATGTGTGCATCATTTTCATGTATCCCCTAAACAAGAAATAACTCAAAGCAAAATGCGATTGCGAGTTACAATTTCATCATATTTCTCAGAAATCCTTTTGGGTGCAATGTGTAAAAGGCAAAGTGTCACCTCTGTATTTATACTGGAAAAAAACCCAAAAAACATCTCCCACGCTAACACCAAAAAAGAAGACCCTTGACCTGAAGAGAAGAAAAAATTAAACACACATTTGAAAATAATAGAAGGCATTTTCCATGCACAAGCAAGAAAGACCAATATGCAATAGGAATCAAGGTTAAAATAACATCATGTATGTGGTTAGCTATAGTGAAGCCTGAAAGCAGGGTTCTCCCTTGATTCACATGCTGAAACAATAGGACTTGGTAGTCCCCACGTGGTAAGTCTTTACCTAATCTACCCCATAATATGCACACATTCTAATATCCCACTTCTCAGAAAGAGTCTGCTCACATTTTATTGGGCTGAGAATCTAATTGTTTGACCCATTTATAATACAAACATCTTACATCTATTTAAATGTAGATTTTCAAAAGAACTCTTAATTGCAGACAGAATAATGGACTAGTGAGCCACAACTCTTTTTTTTCCAAAAATAGACAGCTTAGATTGAAGTGAGCTACCAAGTACTACTGACAAATTCCTGCTTTAAAACGGTAGCATATTAGCAAGTGGAAATGATCTCCATCTGACAAAGTCAGAAACCTACCACAATAGGACATGGGAAATTGTTCCAGTAGTCTTTCCAAAATATTTCAAAATTTTGCTCAACAGTTGAAAAGATCTCTTAGCTATTTTATGAGTGACAAAAGGGAAATGTCCTAACTTCTGATTACCTAATTGTCCTCAGAACATTTTGTTTCACTCTTAGTTGCAAGTGGTGATAGTACAAAGACTGCATGCAGTGCCACCGTTTATTTGCAATATTGCAGCTTAGAACAAGCCACACAAGCACGAAGACATTTATATTTGCACTTGACTCTGACACTTCATTATGTGTGAAAAAGAGGCAGTATTGCACATAAGGTAACGAGCTAGATGTTCAAATGGCAAGCAGCCACCTTTTCAATGATTCTTGGAAAAGCTGCAACTTCAGCAAAAGGAGAACATAGATTTGTATGAATAAACTACACAGGTGAAGCTTTTTCAGAGACACACTTTCTCAGAGATGCATTTTATTACTGTAAACCATGTGGCAAATGAAAAGACTGAAGCACTGAGTTAAGGCAGGTCCCTCCCAGGACTAGTTCGCTTCATGAACCAAGAAGCAGACTCAGAATTGTCACTCTGTTGATTGGCATGTAAGGATCTTTGCCCATTATATATCTTCGCAGTACTTCTCCTGCAAAACTACCAAAAAAATAATAAACTGGAGAAAATGAGGCAGACCCAAATGTGCCAAAGAATCTTTTGGTCTTCAAAAAAGCATCTGTGCAAAAGGCCCAGTGCTGAAGAAAAAGGCAGAATGGATTTTGACACTGTCTTATGTAAAATCTTCATTGACAAACGGATGATGTACAAACCAGGGAAGAGGACAGTGGACTAAAAACCGGCTGAAATGCCCAGCTCAAAGGATTTCAGTCAGTGGACAAAAGTCCAGCTGAGGGCTAGTCACTAGTGAAGCAGTTCAAGAGTAAATGCTGTTTAACATCTTCATGGATGACCTTTTTCATCAAAGACGTGATCAAACAGTGGAACACATTGCTTACAGAGGCTGTTGAATCTGGAGATACTCAAAACTCGTTTGGACAACTTTCTCATGAGCCTGTTTTGAAAATACTTATCTTGAACAGAAGGAAAAACGGGCTCTTCATATGCATTTTTAAGATTTCTCTAACCCAGTCATTCCATCCATTTAATGCTAAGTTGACTATGAGTCAACAGTGAGCACTGGCCTCCCAAAGTGCCAACCCTGCCCTGGGGTGCATCAAGTAGCTAGCCTATAAGGGAGGCAACTGCCCCACTCCACACTGCACTTGTGTGGTCCCAACTCAAGTTCTGTGTGCACTTTTGGGCACCTCAATGTAAGTAGAACACCAAACTATTTGAGTGTGTCCAGAGGAGGGCAGCCAAGATGATTAAAGGCCTCAAGGGCAAGACATAGGAGGAGCATCTGAGGTCACTTGGCTTGCTCACCTTGGAGAAGAAAAGGCCAAGAGGTGCCTTGATGTCAGTCTACACCTTCCTCACAGTGGGCAGCAGAATGGGAGGTGCTGATGTCCTCTCTCTGGTGCCCAGTGACAGGACACAAAAAATGGAATGAAGCTGTGCCAGGAGAATTTCAGGCTAGGCATTAGGAAAAGCTGCTTCACTGGGAGGTGGTTGGTGCCTGAACGGGTTCCTCAGGAAAGCGGTCATGGCCCCAAGCCCGTCAGAGTTCAAGGAGCATCTGCATGATGCCCTTAGTCATGTAGTTTAGTTGTAGGTGGTCTTGGAAGGAGGAGGGAGTTGGATTCTAGCATCTGGATGGGTCCCTTACAACTTGACATATTCTATGACTATGTGATCCTTCTGAGGTTCAAACTTCTTGCCTTCAAACTCTAATTCTCTAATATAATGACATTTTACATTCTCTGCTGAAAGACCATTTTGCAACTGTGAATTCATTCTTTAAATTCTCTCAACTTTTTTCTCTGCATAGGAATTCCATAAATTATTTTAAAAAAACACTAACAAAACCCATCAAAAGCTTCCATAATCTTTGCCCTTTTCCTTCTACGCAGACAGCTGAAACTTAACTTGTTTTCCTCCTTTAGCCATTCCTCTTACCTCAAATTTGCCTCAAAATTTTGAGTTTACATTCTAGTTTCAAATCAGAGCCTTTTAATCCCCTCTCAATGTCTTTGCATCCTTAGGAGTCTAACAATAAATGTTGCCCTTCATGTTTTAAATAATTCACCACATTTCTGTTCTTAGAGATTTGGCAGTCTGCATCTTTGACATAACAATAAGTGGAACACTTTCTTCACAGCTCTAAGTTGAGTAAGAACTCATAGCAGGCATAAAAGGTGAATTTGTTTTCCACTGTATTATGCCTACAAGTATATCTGTGGATGGGATAGCTCAGGAGGTCTGCACTGCAGTCCAAGGCCAAATATAGGAATCAATAAACCTCTTCAGGCTATAAAAGAAACCATCGGCATTGTAAAGGATGCAAACAGACAACAAGTCCAAACTTTCAAAGTGTCAATTTCACTTGACATACAAGATAACCCTTGAGGTATCCAGAAATCCAGACTTTCTTCCATGAATGAAACATGTCATGTTCCCTGCTACAGTTAATTATCTGCTTGAGCTGCAGGAATGTTATGAAGAATAGTTCAGTCAATGTTTATATAAAGTATTCTGAGATATGGGCAGCTGGAAATCTAGCACTCTACTAGCTGAAACTGTTGCTGACATATCAGTAACTTAAAAGGGAAATTTTCTTGATAAATTAACAGGGAAATGCCAAATATAAACTGAGCAGAAAGATGTGTTACTAGATTATGGTAGCCATTTCTCATGTCCGCATTTAAGAGATTAACAAACTTCAAAAGAACAAGGACCTAAAAGTGCTTTTTGAGGTCTAGGACATCTTTTTATAATCAAGATAATAACTACAGTTTGAGAAAAATACGTAATGGATTACTCAGTTGCACCTGAAAATAACCCAAATGTGGAAGAAGCTATAAACACTAGGTTGCTCTTAAACAAAGTTGAAGAGATACTGGGGAATCAAGAATGCAAACAAGGGGGAAAAATCTTATATGAGTCTGAAATAAAGTGAAAATTAGAATTTACTAGAGGCTGAATTAAAAAAATCCCGAAACATATGCATCACTTGAAATAGCTTTTTAAGCAGAACAAATTATTGGCCACAAGTAACTGGTGACCCTTTTAACAGAGTTACAGAAAATATGGCTGGGCAGGACAGACAGACATCATCTGATCACCCTCATTTTTCACAGCTAGATCAATTAACTCTTGCTTGACTCTTGTCACTGCCTATTGGATTCTTCCAAAGTCCAACAAAGATCTGCAAATATTTTGCCACCTCCCCAGGTAATCCATCCCAATGCATGATGATTCTTGCCATTAGGCAGGTTATTCTACTATGTACTTCAGTCTCTCTCAATGTAATTAATTTTTTTGCCCCCTCCTTCCCCAATGAGAATGAAGAATAGATAATTCCCTATTTTTTCATAGTCTTTGCTGACATTTTTCAGCCTTTCACCTACCTGATGGCTGTTACACCTCCTTTCTTCTCTACATGAGATAAAACCGATTTTTCAACTAAGTTTTCTAGATCATTGATCGTTCTTAGCTAAGTCTAAGGCTGTTGGTAAAAAAAGCTGTTAATTTTAACTGAAAACTAAAGCTATTGCAAAGATAAAACCTAAAAGAATTTGGACTGTAAGAAGGTAGGAGAAAATATTTTTACAAAAGGAAATACAGAGTATTATGAAAATCACCTATAAAATGCATGTTGCCAAAATCATCACTGCTCTAAGAAAAAAACACAGCATATGGGAAGATTTGGCAAACTGTTAGTACGGAAACATACAAACAAGATTTACTGGACCAAAAAAGCTCATGACTAATCAGCACAGTGGATGAACAGTTCAGTGCATTAAAGAAAAGGGCTTAAAATTCATAGATACACATTTTATTTTAGGTTTACTGGTGCCTTAGTTTGTAACCCGGGCAAAGCTAAAGCTTTCATGGCTGCCATTTCCTCCCTGGTTTTGGGAGCAGTATAATCTACACTTAGGATAGTGCTCTGAAGGACAAAGGAGGGAGATTTAGGGCACAGCAGCAAATTTACCTAATGCTTGACTTGAATTCGGTCATTAAGCATTGCAGCTGATACCTATGCATCATTAAAGATTGAAGACATGGACAGTGGGATAGAATGCACCCTCAGCAAGTTTGCCAAAGACACCAAGCTCAGTGGCATGGTCAACACGCTGAAGAGAAGGGAGAGGTGGGTTAGTGCAAACCACATGAAGTTCAACCAAGCCAAGTGCAGGGAGCTGCATCCGGGACATGGCAATCCCAGGCACAAACACAGGTTGGGCAGAGAATGGCTGGAGAGCAGCCCTGAGGAGAACCTGGGAGTGCTCATGGGTGAGAACCTCAACCTGAGCCACCAGTGTGTGCTGGCAGGCAAGAAAGCCAACCGTGTCCTGGGCTGCATCAAAAGAAGCGTGACCAGCAGGTCGCCGGAGGTGATTCTGCCCCTTTTTATGCCCCTTTTATGTAGTAAAACAGACTGATCTTGTCTCTTCGTACTTTTGACGTTAGATGGTTCGGGCTTTGCAGTCCCGAACTGAACTCCCTCAGTCCTTTTGCAGGGCCAGGGAATGTGGACATCACCCAGCGATGCAGAGCAATGCCTAAAACATACATCTCTAAGCATATAGCTCCAAGGTCAGCCTGACTGGTGCTATCACAAAAGTGTGCATGGGAATAGATTAAGCATTAAAGAAAGGGATTCACAGACATTTGATGAAAAGGAAGATGCTGATGCCAGCCATGAGTGAAAACTGCAGCTGGGAGGCACATAGGCACGTAGGACTAAAGTTCTAAAACATGGCCCCTCCGTGCAACTCTAGATCCTTAGCCATGGGCTATTCCTTGAGTTAAGCATCCAGGCCTCATCAGCTGTTCCTACAACATGCTGAGATACTTGTGGCTTCAAACACTACTGGAATATTTGTGAATGTAATAATGGTATTAAAAACAAGCATCTTATTAATATCAAATATTGATCTTATTTTTATTTATCAACCACTAATGTGGTCTCATATTAGAGGCAAAAAGAGTCAGAAAGACTTAAATTTTAGCTGTGTCCTGTATATTGCCTTCTGTTAGTTTTCTAAGATGAATTATTTACAAGCTACCTCTGTACTTTGTGTATTTTTGTACTCTAAATGTATTTCGCTTCTGCCCCCCCTCCACAATTTTGGGTAACAGAGGTTTAATGTTAGAGAGCCACAGGAGCCATACACACTATGACTTTTAATAGTGGTCTTTCAAACTCTGTAAATTCCTTAAGAAGAAACATCTGTTGATTTCAGTCTTCCTTTTTGTTAAACTTCAAACATTTCTAGTTTCTAAAATCTGAATCTGAAGAATGATGATATTAGAAAAGAGCTACCAGAGCAGAAAAAATCCAGTCTTTTAAAGTTCTTAGCTGAAGGCACTCAACGTTTTATTTTGGAGTCAAATATTTCATCTAGGGAGATCTCAGCTCCTTATCTCAATGAAGATTATACATGGCATTACTGGTCCATGGAAATAGAAACCCAGAAGAGATTTCCCATGTCAGAGATTTTGGCCCCTATACAGCAATGACATTATATAGATGCTTTCATATTTTTCTTCAGTTCTATTTTAAAAGCAGTCCCCTTTACTTTTGGCTAATGCTCAAATCAATAAAAAAAGGAAAGGAACACAGCTCCAGAATACCTCCCTGCAAGTTGATCGCAGTGAGGCACCTGGGGAATCTGAGCATTTAATCCATACTCCTCCATCCATCTTCCCTCAGACTTCATAGGCTTGTACAATGTAAATGTATATACTTAAATTACAGGATTTATGCATACGATACGTGTTTGCATTGCACATCTGTTCTGTCCTGTGAGTTCTTGCAATTTATTTTAAGTTCTACTTGTTATTGTCATGTGTGCTTTGCAACCCCACTGCCTCTTTAGCTTCAAGGCTTTTTGATACGCCTCAGGAAAGGTGCAAGACAATGTGCTGCCCAAATATAACAGAATCGCTATCAAAAATTAAGGTTTCTTTACATAAGGCTAACTAGGGAACAGAAAGTATCTGTGGCATCCTTTGGGGGTGGGGTGGTCAAAATTAACACAGGAGTGGGGTGGAGAATTCCTCCAGTGTGTGCTTTCCCTGAGGCGCCAAGTGTATCTTGTGCAATTCACATATTCAGCCAATTACTTCCCTGCTGATTTAGGTTTGTTTTCTCTTCTAAAAATATTAAATCAACGATCTTAAATCAGACTCAGGAATTCAAAGAGGCCTATTTTCAGGGGTTGGCAGGAGCACCATTGATGGCAAGAGACAGCTTCCAGCCTTTAGCCAGTAAGAGGCTGTATTAGGAATGTAAACGTACTTATGTAGTTACATATACACACTTATGTAATATAACATGTAAGTAGTTCTCAACAATTCTCTCATGTTTAATTATACACTACATGACAGAAATGCCAAGGAGTTGCAAAAGAGAATCAAATAAACTCACTTAACACTTTAAACAGAAAGAAATACAGAGTGTTTCCTCTTCCCACTTCAGTATGCAGATATTACAAGGCATCCCTGAAGACATCACCATATGCCAAATCAGATAATCTCTAATAACTTCCTTATGAAACACTTACAATGTGATGGTAAATGACATCATTAAAAAAATGAAGAGATCTGTAGCTTTCTTGCATTTCTAAGGTACGTTTACCAACGTATTTGTAAATTTAATTGCTTTGGTATAAAAGGTAGTTGCAAGTTATCAATGACTCTCAACTATTTACAACAGGAAAAAAAAAACAAACCCAAAACCTAAAGCAGAGATTTGGGTTTTTTGTTTCTCTTTAACCTCAGATCATTTCAGAAGTTTTCAGCATAATGGACTAATTGATGCTGACAGTATCTGAGTGGGAAATGTTGCAGAGAATGCTCCTGGGCATAATTACTGTCTCCCCACAGAAAGCATGTGCATTTATACAGATGCAATTTATGATTCATTGTTCTTCCGCTTAATGGTAAGTTTAATGCAGAGTTCATTTATACTTCATCCATTCTTGTAAGCCTTTCCTCTGAATTCTCCTTTTTAATTATTGAATCATTAATTTAATGAAACTCTAATTTATCTTGTCAGTGTTTAAGAATCTAGACTAAGGGGTTTCATCTTGTTACTCTGTGAGTCTCTGAAAAGATTACTGACAAGTACCTATTTCTGTGAAGAGTTCTGTACTGGGCATAAAGAACAATAAAGTGAATTTCCTGGAAATAAAAGCGGAATGTCATTTTAAAAAATGACATTTTTTACAGAATGAAAACAGGTGATCTATACAAATAAATAAATAATATCTAAAAAACTTTGCTTTTTTTTTATTTTGTCCCCTTAAAAAAAAAAAAAAAAAAAGCAAGCATAATTCAAAAAAATTTCAATTCAACTTGTTCTCCATAACTCTAGTGCATGTTACCTTGCCTTGTCAAAAATAATGAATCAGAACAGTGGACAGCAGTTAGATTGCCAGGGCAGCATGAATTATACAACAGATCACTGTCAGACTGAAAACTCACAACAATGTCTATAAAGATAAAAGTATCCTTTCAGCATTTGGTCACAGATTTGAAAAAAAAAGTCTGAGATAAACTAAGATTTAGGCAACCTGTATAGCGCTTTGTTTCCTTCTAAAGTGGCACTAAATCCTCAGATCACATGCTGATATCGGAACATTTTGACAATTTTATGGCTTTTAACTTTTTAGAATTCAATGATTTGACCCTTTCACGAACTATCTCTTACTTTGGTAGCTGATCACTCAGACATCTTAAAAAAAGAAAGAAACTTTCTCCAGCGACTCAGGTTGCAACTGCAGTGTGAGAAGCTGAGAGTGCCTTTTACCACAGTGAGTGCTTTTCTCCAAACAAGAAATTCTCATGAATTTTGTATTAAAATTATCACATAAAGTCAGACTCAAATACCAAAGCAAGCTGCAGCTACTGTGCCATGAATCTGTTGTTTCTGAGCATTTGCCTGCCATACAGCAGACAGATTGAATCAGCTATACCCATCTTATACCTGTGAAAGACAGCTCATGGAATATTGCAGCAGAATGAGTTTTTTTCCTATGTTAGATTTTCCTTCCAGAAGCAACCCATTCTTGTAACCACAGCTGAAATAAAGACCATCAGAAGAAATCAGAAGAATTTCACCCCAACAAACAACTGAATTCCTTTGGCAATTTACACAGGCAAGCAAATTTCAAGCACCAGGCTGACAGGACATCCTCTATTCCTAAGCATACCACAGACACTCTTCTCCAGCATATCCCAGCTGCCTCAAGGACTACAGGATATGTCATGACTGGCAAGAACAGTTAAATGTCATGGCCCTCAAGCTTGTCTTTCAAAAGGCATTCATGCTCTTGATGAATGGCTCCTAAGCATCTTTCAGCTGCTGGATGAATAGGACTTGGTAGGTAGGGACCTATCACATTTCCAAGAACTACACCTGTCACTAGAAAAGCGGTGCATGAATAAGTATATACTCAAATGAGCACAGATAGATTCAACTGTTACAGTGCAAGAAAGAGGTCAAATGACACTTCCTATGCTTTAAAATAAAATAATTAAAAAATCAAGAACAGAGGCTCAAAGCAGGCCAGGAAAAGGCAGTATTGAAACATGGAGAGAAATTAGAAGACTAATAAAAACATTATTCACTGTGTTAATTTTGTCCAAAGGGATAAGGATAACTGCACAGGGAGAGGGAAGACAAAAAAAATCCTGGTAGGGTGGAAATGTTGGTGAGAAGGCTGGATGTCCTGTACTAAAACCAGCAGAAAGTCTATGACAAGAATTTCAAAATAATGAAGAAAGACCCAAAACAGAGCAACAGAATTTGCAGGACAGCACACTCTGTACCAATCAACAGCCTGTCTCCAGGCTTATCCACAGGTCATCTCTCCCCCGAGGGACAATGACTCAGGGATAGCATCATTCAGGCAGAAAGGGTGGTGCTGCTCTGCCAAAAAGTACAGACACCTCCTTTGCCAGGCCAGCCCATAAGAAGCTAGTCCCCTTTTCTAGGTATCTAAATAGTGCTTCAGGGGCATTAGGAAGAGCACTGAATGAACTTGGTGTTCACTTCATGTCCCAACAGTCAAGCTGTTCTAAGTCAGAGACCAAGAAAGAAAAGGTAATTAATTAATTATGGGCCACATCAATCTCCTGGTTCCCAAGAGATTTCTGAGCAGCACAGATAATAGACACTAGAGAGCTACCTAACAGCTTCTCCAGACTGGCAAGCACCCCAATGTGGCCCCAGTGAGGTCACCAGACAGAAGAATTAATCTAAGACTTTTCCCCTCTGCTTTCTTTTATGTAGAGGAAGGAAGGAAGGAAGGAGCGGACTAATGCTGAATCAATCTGAAGACTTGTCTAAATTATTAAGTGGATGCAAATATTTCTTCTTGCTTAACTCCTTCAGCTCCCTCCTTGCACTCTCCATCCTACTACTACTCTATTTTTCTCCTCAGGCTGTCTTCTGACCTTCCACTATCTTCTGTGTCTCCTTTACAAAGGTGCTCAGTATTCTTCTCATCTTACAAAATCCCCTGCCCCCCTCAGTCCAGAACTATCAGGAGTCTTTCCACAATTTCCACCTCAAACTCAGTAAACTCATTGCTTTCACTCATCCTCTGGTTGGGATCCCCGAGTCTGATGGACAGGTCTTTCACACCTCAACAAAGTTTCTCAAGTTCTGTTTTCGGACAAAATTCAGAATCTGGACTCCACCCTCAGTCTCCTTCACTCAGTCTTCTGACTGCACTCCTGAAATCTTGTTTTCTGTGACTTCCATGGAGCCTCTCACTTCTCCACTTACAGGGATGCTTCCTTACGTCTTAGCTTTCAGAAACCTCAGCAAGAAACACTCGCTTCACTGGTATTTAAAATCCTCTAGCTGAGGATGCTCCTCCCTACCTCTTACGCCAAATCCATTTCTCCTGTCACATTCAAAAATACAGCTTGGGACAAGTCGAAAATTACTGTAAGTTCAAACTGAATTTCACACAACTTTGAAATTCACATAATTTCATAATAAATTATTTACAAATCATAAATAAATTTTAAAAAATAATAAAAAACTTCTTCTTGTTCCCCGAAAATTATTACCCACTCCAATATTA
>VZRU01006352.1:4807-22302 GCA_013398155.1 Pedionomus torquatus
CATCCTTATGGCTTGGATTTAAACCATTCTATGATTATCTTGTATTTTTGCTTTTAGCAATGAATAGTTTTGCTGGTAGAAGTCATGCAGCGCGAGGATTTATGCTGTTTGCTTCTTGTTTGTTTGGGTTGCTTTCTAATTTCCACGTATATTCGCATACAGCTAATGAAAGCGAGCTGTGGAGGTGGAACACGGTATTCTCTGCCGCCTTCTTCAAAGTAAATCTACAGTAACTTCAGAAAGTTTGCACAGCAAACCGCCTGTTGTACGGTTGGGCCGTATGGTTGGACTTGATGACCTCCAGAGGTCCTTTTCAACCATGATGCTGCTGCGATTTGGTGAATGTGAACTTTAAAATACGAGCAAGGCCTAAGAATCCAAGGAGGTGGGAAGATAATTATTAATTTCAGCTTGGAATAGGCAGGAATTGTGGCTGGGTTGGAACAGGAGGGACCGCTTGATGCCTAGCAGGTCACTTGATTGTGGTGAATGCTGGTTTGCATTATTAGTGGGTCTGTTGGTATTCCCTTTCTTCCCCCAGCTCTGCAGACTGCCACAGCGTGCAGCTTCCCTGCTCTGGATCCCCAATGATTTTAGCTTGTATTATCTTCACATCAGTCCTTGTTGCGGTTCTGTGCTCCAAGAACTTCTCACATCTCTGTGGTGTCCCCGTTTTGCTGACTGAGCAGAGATTTGAATTTTCCTGTACAGGATTTATCTAGCTGCCTGTCCTTTCTGAATGCGCTTAGAGTTGGAAGATTTCTGAAGTGCTGTGCCCGAGCTCTTTGCTCTCCCTTGTTCAAAAGGCTTGTTGAGATGCTTGGTTTCCTTAAAAAGGTCTCAGAGTGGGGGAGATCATTTGGTCTATCAACTAACTTCCTTCCAAAGGAAGGAGTATGGTTTGCTTGCTTGACACAGCAGCTTTCGCTTCAGCTGGAGCCAAGCACAGTGTTGGGCTGAATTCATTCAGTAACAAAACATGCGCAGACTGGGAAGAAATGTGAGAAAAAGACTGTTGTTCTTGACACAAGGAATGGTTTGTTACAGGATCTTTGCAATGGAGAAAAGAAAAAATTTGTCGTGAAAAATTTCTTATGCTCATGCCATCAGAAATGTCAGGAGGCTGCTTTGTACGTTGATTTTGGCACTTACAGGACAATTTATATTTGAAGGGACCTCTGAAATTTCTCCACGCAAATCCCCACTTAAAGCAGGGCTAATTCTGGCGATCAGTCAGGCTGCTGTATTTTGTAGTCCTTAATGGTATTTAAAAGCTCATGAAATCTTGATGAGCATGTTACCAGGTTATTGTGGATTGTGAATTTTCTTTATAGGAGTTAGATTACAAAGATACTTGTAATATGACTCATTTGAGGGGGGGAAATGTCTCATAAAAAATAATCAGCTTAACTTGTTTGGGGTATGCAAGTTGTGACAAAGCTCGGAAAGATTTTTAGGCTCAATACAGAATGTCTCGGGCAAGTAATGAGTGGGAGAGTAAGGAAGAATAAGCAAGGGTCAAGGCTGTTTTAGACTCGCGTGTATGTGCCAGTGCAGTCCAACTTGTGAGACCATCCATTGTTTCCACTTTTGCTCAGCTCTCTTCTTAGGAAAAGTATGTAAGTAAATCTGTGCTGCCTTGAGTTTTATTCACAACTTGAAAACACAGACTTCCCAGTTGTTTTTTTTTTTGACACAGCTGCAATGGGTCCTGTTTATACTGCTAAAATAAATGTTTAAGGATAGCTATCCTCTTATTAACAATTTTTTCTGTGGTTGTGGGTGGGAGGGAAATGAGACATCTAGAAAACCGGTCTTCTTGACACAAAGTGAAGACCATCAACTGGCACTTAGAACAGGATTAAGACTAAGCTTGTTTAAATTCTGGTTAGCTGAGTACCGACAGACCATAAAATAACTCAGTGTTATCTTTGAGATCTTTTGCGGTTGCCACAAAAACACACAAAAAGATGTTTTTCCTTTTTTTCTTTGACTTCTACTCTCTGTAAAGAGAGAGCTTGTTCCCTTCTGGAGGTTTTGGCAGAGTTGAGAGCTTGCAGATCTGATAGCTTCAGAGAAAATGATGCTCTTTAGTGAAGGGATGTTGCCACTAAATCAGGTAACCAAGCATAGAAACACTGGGATAATTCACCAGTGTAGCCTTTATATCTAATTTTTTTTCTAGTATTGTGCATTCTAATAGCTTTGTAATTGTTTCCAGAGTTGTTTGTATTGTTTTGGCATGCAGTGTGCATGTGTGTGGGGGATTAGAACAGGCTGAAACATAGGGAAAATACTACTTGTAAAAATGCACAGTTCTACAGAAAAGCATAGTGTAGCACGCAGACCTTCAAGCGCAGCGCTGTTCCCAGCTTCAGAAAAGCTTTCTGTAATTCTTGTTCCCTGTACCCACCCACCTCATAAAGATACCGTGTGATTAAGATACCTTTAAAACAATCTTGTCCTGGATTGGACAGCTGTGCTTTCGTAACCGCCGCAGGGTGACTGTGGCACGGATTGCTCAAAGACGCGGAGAGCAGAGGCGAGGGCTCCCAGCCACAAGGCAAGGGCTCCAGAGCTGGGCTCCTACCCAGTCCTGCCCACTTGCCACCCGTGCCAGCACAGTTTGTCTTCCCTCCTGCCTGCGCTCGCATTCTGGGGAGCTGGTGGTGGCTGATGCTGATGGCAGCAGCGTAGGCTCTGGTGAGTGCCTGCACCTCAGTGTTAAAGGCTTACGGGATGCTCTGTTGTATCTTCTCCTCCTATTCTATCTTCTCGGGGTGGGTTATCGTCTGATGTTTAAGACCTCATAGAGTTTGATCACACGGCAGCAGTGTTTGCATTTTAAGGTGGAGTGGAGGGTTGTGAAGTTATTTTGAGCTTCAGATTTCCTTAATAAACAGCAGCTAAATAGAAATTAAGCTGCTGCTTGCAAATGCTCAGCTGTTTTCCATTTGGTCTCTTCACTTGGGGTTCAATGACATTGTTAGCAAATGTTTTAATAGTCCTGGCTGCTGTTTCCCACATGTATTTTTCAGAGTGGCTCACTATAGTGTTTGCTTAGCAGGGGAGGAATTTCAGTATCACTGTGTAGAACTGCTTCTTCCATTCCCCTGATCATTAAATAACAAAAGATTTTAATGCTTGAATATGGTCTTTTGTCACTGAGTGGAGACCAAAGAGTCCAGTTAAACTAGAGATGTGTTTACTGAGCATAATAGTCTCTCTAACAACTACATCTGAGTGGAAGCTGGCTTTTAGTGATGCTAATAATACTAATAAAAATAGAAAGCTATGTGAGAACTACTCATTAATCGGTTACCACAAATTTGGCAACATTTGTATACACAAATGACATGCACAGGGGTTAATACTCAGGTGTTGTTTCCCTCCCTCCTTCTCTCCTCCTGGACTTCCAACAAAGAAGAGAAAAACAGTTCTTGACCAGGTAAGTCAAGTCCGAAGAGTAGCTGGATAATTAAATGCTGGGAGGAAGCAGGGCTATAGGGTCGCCACAGAGATTTTAAGTCTTAACACAATGATATTGCTGTGTTATATGCTGTTATATATATGCAGCAATATATTTTGAATTATGTTTCGTTCATTCCAGTGGCAGGGGCCAGGATGGTCTCTGATAGGAGCTGGAGCCAGATATCAAAAAATTGTCATTACAGTATGACTTTGTGGTTGAAAAAAGTACGTAGAGAAAGCAGATACGGTCAAAGGAGGTTTCCCTTGGTTAGAAATAAGTGGTGAAATGTGATAGAATCTGTTCTCTTATCTGTGTTCTGTTTGTGTAAACTGGCCTTGTTTCCTGCTCGGGATCATGGATTACTTGTTTCTAGATACTGCGATACTGTCTGCCTTGGAGCCAAGTACGCTGTGAAAAGAATAAAGTAATCTTTGCCTCAAAGTGTTTTCTAACTATTTCTGCAGGTAGGCGGTTGGATGTATTTGTTTGTCAGTATTATATTGTAGCATGTTTTAAGGATGGAAAGAGGTTTTCTCCCAGAAAACTCTGGGCGCTATGGCTCTGACAAAACGGAGGAGCTAGTCCTAGTTTTTACTTTCTGAATTCTGGCAGCAGCCACCTGTGGGGATAAAGATGATGTGTTTGTCTGCTTTACTGCCAGTCACAGTTCAAAACGCTAATATTTTCCTGTGTTTATGAGAGGAAAAAGCTCCCCCATACAAAAGTGTATACAGATGACAATATTTACCAAAACAGTCCATCAGGGAATAGGATTTTGCAGATGGCTTTGGAAAAAATTTGATTCGCTGTATTGTGTAATGGTAAAGCTGTGTGACTGCAAATCTGCAGCCCTTTGTAATACAGACTGTTACGATGTAAGTGTACAGGGACTTCTTGTACACCCGAAATTCCAATGACTCCTGTACCAGTTATTGCTCAGAGCTGGATCTTGAATTTTGTCCATGAGGCAGGGCTAAGCGTGCTTTTCTGCTTCCTCATAACTGATACTGCCTCGCTGGAAGGTGGCTGTTAGCCCTTTCCAAGCTTGTGAAACATGTGCAAGGGTCAAGATTGGGCCGTGGGGGAGGCATTTGTGCATGGACAGCGGTTAAATTAAATTGCCACTGAACTGGAGTCACCAGTAAGAACAAGTAGTGTTTGTGGTTTGAGCTGGCGTATGGAATGGCTTGTGTTGCTGCACTGTCGGTTCTGACCGATGGGTGTGAGTTTAAGTTGCTTGTTCCTGATGTCATTTCTGCTATAGCAGGAGCGAAAATTGGTTACCCTATAGAAGGTGCTGTCCAGAACGTGTTTGTAACGTTGGATCACTCTGTCAAATAAAATGGTTCCAAGTCTACGTATTTCCGTCTGCAGTCGTGACTGATAAGCTCTAATTTTGGCTTGGTGCCTGCTTTGGTTTTATTGTGGAACTGTGAGGAACAGGAAAGGTTACCAGTTACAGTAAATCAGATGCAGATTATTTTTTATTTTTTTTTAAGTCTTCTGTGGTATATTTATGAATTCCCTGTTTAATATAGATTAGTGGGGAAAAACGAAGTTTAATATACAAATTCTTCTTTTTTGAAAGAAACCACTGTCTTACTGTAATAATTTAAGCTACTGACTAACGTAGAGGTCATCTTGTTAGAGGCTCTTCATTACACACGTAATATACTTCAATCATCTTTCTCCCCATATCATCTGAACTTTTTAATTGTGAATGTTTTTTTTCAGTCTGGTAGCAGGAAAAGGTAAGAATAAAACCCTATTTAGCACATTAATCAATATACAAATGGTCTCCAAAACAAAAATGTCCATGTGAGCTTTGAGTTGTTGTTTTAATCCAGTTTCTCATCATTGATGCTATTTTCCTTTCTCTTTACAGAAATGTCCTTCCTGCCTGACTTAGGGTTCTTCACCATGGGCATGTGGTCTGTTGGTCTTGGAGCCATTGGAGCAGCTGTGACAGGGATTGTCCTTGCAAACACTGACTTATTTTTGTCCAAGCCAGAAAAGGCTACCTTGGAGTTTTTAGAGGAGATAGAGCTAAAAACTTTGGGATCAGGTAAGATTCTGGATGTTTCAGCCCACATTCTTCAATGACTGGCTTTTTATAAGAACACTTGTAAGGCTAAGGTTGGAAGACTTTTTCATAGTCTTTCCTAGTTAAAACATGTATTTGGGTGTCCTTGGTAGCAGATAATTCTGGTGAATTAAAAACACCCCTGATTTTGCTGGACAAAGCATGACACACTTCTAAAAATCAGTAAAACAATAATACCCTGTTGTGTGCGTATAGAATCTTTTTTTCTGATAGAACTGTATTTTAATGTGGAATTCTTTGCAATGCTTTGTGTTGGTCCTTAAAGCATCGATCATGATAGACAAGAATGGCTGATACTATTGTTGATGCTGTTTCTCTTATATAAACAGAACAAAGAACATTCAAAGCAGGTGAACTATGGAAAAAGAACGGTGCAGTGATCATGGCTGTGCGAAGACCTGGATGATTTTTGTGCAGAGAGGTACTTGCTGGGCTTGGGGACTAATCAGGAAGAGCTGAGCTCTGCTTCCTTAGATTTCCTTTAAATGAAGGGAGACTGTCAACAGGACAGTCATCAAATGCATCTGAAGTATCTGAAAGGTCTTGTTTCCTAGCCCAAACTGGTTGCCAGCTAACAGCATACTTCTTTGCAGCTGCTTTGTATAGTCTAGGTCCTGAGCATTTTCCTTCTGAAGGCAATAGGTGCATGATTTTTACATTTGTCAAGGACCTGACCCATGGTAATTAGAAAGGGAAATTACACAAAATACAGTTGGTAATTAGTCTTATGAGCTAGTTGTGTCCCATATGTCCAAAATAAATCTCTGTGAGCCAGGTAGTTTTTGGTCAAAAAGCAGCCAAAGACTGCACTGGCAGAAAGCCATCAGATAAAGCCCACCAGGAGATGTGCATAAAGGGGCATCCCTCATAGTTCTGGATTCTGAACGTGAGCCAGGAAGGTAACGAGTCTGAAGATAAGGAGTTACTATTCCATAACAAGGTGGGTTGGGAAACAAAATTTTTTCTTTACACTGGCATTAGGCTCCTTGGGTGGAGGTGGGAGGAGACACTTAAGATTTGAATGTACCGTATGCCTGGGAACAGTCCTAACTTGCACCTTGCCCATTATTTTTCTCTTAGCTATGGGGAAAAATAGCTATTATGTTGTTATTCGGTACACTATAACATGCAGCAATTAATATTGCAACCACTTAATTAAGGGATCTGCTCCCATCAGTGGTAACTGCTTAGGTATGTATAGAATCCATGGAAGGTTAAAGATTAAAGTATTTTGCTCTCTGAACAGGTGCAGCGTAGGCAGGAAGAAAACACACTATGTGCCTGACTCTCTGCCTTTCACGTACAGTCAGACAGGAATTCAGTAATGATTTTTTTTTGTCTTTAATGCTAACTTCCTAAGTAGAAATAAAGAGCCCAAAGAATTGTGGTGTTTTGGTTTTTTCTTTCTGGAAAAGATTGAGGGGAGATTTTTTATTTTTTTTTATTGTAGCATGCTCTCAGCATTTTTGTGAGTTGACTCTTGCCTCTCTTCTAAGAGCAGTTCAGTTGCCCTTTTTTTCTGTGTCCATTCATGTTTCTCCATAGTATGAAAGCTGCTTCTTTCCCCACTGGTTGGAATGGTTCAATGCTGGTGACTTGCCATATCTGTTAACCTGTGGACAGTAAGTTTTTATTTTTTTGGAAGGGACAAAATACACTTAACTCCCACTATCTTACATCTTGGAAAGGATGTTGAAGAGCACCAATAAGGACTATATACTTCCCTGGAGACAGTGGGTGGGGTTGAAAAGTGGTCATTCAACCTCATAGATCACCAACCTGATCTCAGTGAGAGATCGGTGAGAGAACATGCTTCTGTTATGCATTGCAAAGGATGTCACAAATCCTGCTGGAATGGTGCCTTGGGACTCTTGAGAACTGAGGCATATGGAGTCTCGTATCACCTGCATCCAAAATAATGGGATGCGTTTTTTGTTATTGTGTTGAACAGGACTGCATGTCTACATCTCGTGGTCTGGATCTGGCCGTGTAGAGATCCAGTGCTCCAGTTGGGAAAGAGCCGTGGGCTTGCTAAATATTGTAGGCATTGACTCAAGCAGTCTAAAGTAGCACAAGAGGCACAGTTGAACTATCAGAGGGACAAACTAAACCAGGAATTGTTCTTTTGGGTCATGCCTGTCTTTGTGGGGAGGGGAAGTATTCTGCTAGGGTGTCCTTGTCTGCTTTTTACAAACACAAGGAAAGTTTCACAGGCCCATGGTGAGACTGTACAGATGTCATGTGCTGTAATTTTCCCACAAAACCCCCTCAGAAAGCAAGGATGCTTTCTGTTAGTGTATATTTTTTAAATAATAACAAATCACGTCTAGTCCTAGGATGGCTGCTTGAATTCTAATCTCTTTTTAAAACTTAATTGTGCTCTTAAATTACTCTTGCTCTCTCCCCTTCCAAAAGCTAAACAAAGAGACATAAAATAAACTGCGCCAAACTACTCAAGTGCCTTTCTCCAAAAGGCTGACCAAAGTTTGATGGTATCGCAATCTCTCCAGAGAGAGTGATTTCTGGTCGTACAGGGGACCCCACTGCACTACCCGGGAACATCAGTTCTCAGACGCGTTAGGGCACTATACAATTTGTTTTCTGTGTTGTTGTTTATGAGAGTTTTGAACTATATGAAAAATCCCAGTTAAAATTGCTATTAACCTCCCTTTTAGAAATACCACAAGGCATTTTGTTGAGGGAAAACAGAAAATAATTGCCAGATCTTTAAGAACAGAAAAGAGGAAAGATCTAACGAGTTTACGCTATGATCCTTTGATTCTTACACTCCGCTCGCTACCTCAGTGTTTGCGTGTGATGCTGATTCATCCTTTTCATTTCCTCTGAAAAAGACAGAGTGGTGAACTGGAAAGCTCCCCTTACCCTTTCACCTACGTCTTTTTCTCCTCTGTTTGCCCCTCTCTGTCTGCTGCTTGATACTCAGCAAATTCTAGCTACTCCACCAGTTAAGGCATTTTGGTTAGGTGGCTGAGGGCGTTCACGTAAACTGTGTCATTTTTTAAAGTGTGGAGTTCTTGCTGGGAGTTTCATTCAGTGAAAATGACCTTTTTCCACTGGAGACGAGAGGAAATGCATTTTCAGTACGCACTCCGATCTGTTAGGAACCCCGGAGACCTTTGTACAAACTGTGTCCTTCAGCAGAACAAGAAACCCAGCAGATGAACGTCAACATCGTCCAGTCTTACCAGAAGAAGCAGTATTGCTTCTGGGATACTGAAGGTGTATGAAGAAATTCCTTGATTATTTTCACTGGGAAAGTTAAGTGAGGTGTAGTCACTGTCTTTCAACTGTTCTATGAACACTTGAAAAATGAGCTGAACTCCTCGCACAGGCAAGGTATTTCTACAGCTTTGAGTTAAAACTATGTTTTATCCAGGATTTTAATATTTTATCTAGTAAATGCTCAAAAAATCTCCTTTGTCCATGCTTAATGAAGAAAATTTTAGTAAATATAAAGACCTGCCTAGGAATCTAACTAGCTTAAATGTCTGATTTACTGTTTCTGGCTTCAAGCTAGAATTTACTTACATTTCTGAAATTCAAGGTGAGGCTTTCTAGCGTCAATCCACTGCCATAAATGATTGCACTTTGTTTTCCCATTCTTAGGAGGCTTCTGAGCTCTCCTCTCTGAAACCCCAGCTGTCCAAGCTGGGTGTCCCTCTCTATGCTGTTGTGAAAGAGAAGATAGGGACTGAAGTGGAGGATTTTCAGCATTACTTCAAAGGAGAAATCTTTCTGGATGAAAAGGTATAGTGAAGTCAGTGTTCTACTTCTGTTTAAAAACAAGCTGATGAATGTCCTCTTTGAAGACCTTCTATAAATAAGATAGAATGTGGTCTGAATGAAAAAGGATTTAGTAGCATTGCAGTTTAAGAAGTTAATTAGCTTTGCTTTTCTCTGTGTATATCCTGCTCAGCTTAAAAACTGGTCTGTAGCTATGCACTGATAACATGCTGTTGCAAGATTATTCCTCCCCTCCCCTTTAACAGGTAAACAATGTGGCTTGTTAGTATTTGTTCCTTTCTTCCACTGGCTCTGTGACTTGCCAGTGTTTATGATGTGTGAATCAAGGTCTGAAGGTGACAGGCATAATTAATTAATGATGTACAGTGATATACCTTGTCCCAGTACGTTGGTACGTGCTAGTCTCAGGTCCTACAAAACCACAGCCCTGCTTATTCCTTAACCCAGAAGACATATTTAGAGATGCTTCTGAAGGAAAAAGAAAATGCCATACTCAAAGTTATCTAGAAGATAACTTTATTTTCCCTTCCCGCTCTGCTTATGGAAGTCAGGCTGTAAAAACCAAAACACTCAGACCAAATGAAACAGATGGCTGCTAAACTTCCAGGGCTTGGCACCACTGTTACCTTCTTACCAGTATTTATATTGTCATACTGCAAAAATAAGAAAAAAGACATTTATCATAACGTACCATGTTGTCAGCAATAGGGATGTGAATGTATGTGGGGCTTAAAAACCACATGAGTGGTGGCAATACCACTTGTCAGCTGTGTGGAGGTAAGTGGTCAGGTAGTGTCTTAAAGATGTTAGTTCATGTGCAGTTCTGTTTCAGCTCTGCCTGGTTAGTTTTTGTGTGTTGTGACCTTTCTTGGATACGGGGTTGGCTGGTTTCCTCAGTTTCATTTAGGAGGAAAACTTGTTTTCTGAGATTTTCTGTTTCCCCACAGAAAGGCTTTTATGGTCCACGCAGAAGAAAAATGATGATGTCAGGCTTTTTCCGCCTTGGGGTGTGGCAAAATTTCTTCCGTGCTTGGAAAAGTGGATATAGTGGTAATCTGGAAGGAGAAGGATTCACCCTGGGAGGAGTATATGTGATTGGGGCAGAAAAACAGGTATTGCAGGCTATCTAGGAGGTTTTCATGTCTCCTTGGAGACCAAAAGTTTCTTTTCTGGAATTGTTTAGTTGCTGGTCAGTTGATCTCCCATGCGTAGATGAGTATATGAATTTCTTTCTTGTGTCTTTGACTAGGGTATTTTACTGGAGCATCGTGAGAAAGAATTTGGAGATAAAGTCAGCCTTCCATCTGTCCTTGAAGCTGCTGAGAAGATCAAACCACAAGCTTCATAAGCAGGAAAATAGTTCCACATGTTTATGATCCCAGCTTGAAATGTAGAATGCATCTGTTTCTTGAACATGCAGCTAATTCGCTTCTTAACTATTTAGTGATCAATAACAGGGGAAAGGTTCTCTATTCAAACACAGAAAAAGATGAATATCCTCCTGGATCTTCTTTTGTTGCTTTGCAGCCTTTCAGGTGGTCAGGATTTCAACTGCTCTTTTGTGTCTGACTGTATTAATGAAAGGCTGGGTCTAAAACCTGACCTAGCCTAGATGTTTTCAGCCAGAGACAGTCGGTTGAAAACCTGCTTACCTCAGGGAGTAAAAGGCTGGAGTAATGGAGTACCAGCTGAGATCGAAGGATAATAAAACTTCATGTAAATGAAATGCTTTTGCTTTTTGTTTTTTTTTTTTATTTTTTTTTTATTGACGTCTAAACAAGTCTGTATTTCTTGAAGACTAAATCCTGTCAGTCTCAATTATTCTGAGATGCTGTATTCAGTTCATGCCAGTATGTCTACCCATGTAAGCTTCTTGTTAGTTAACTGCTGGGTCTAGATCTTCCAGCTCTTTGTGTGGTTCCCTGCAAGGGAGATGGAAGACAACTGATGTTAATTTCAGAAGACAATTGTGGCACATAAGGGTAAGTTCCTTTTTGTGTTTAAGAATCTTATAAAAATAAAAGAAAAAAAGAAAGGGAACAATATCAGGGAGCAGTTTAGGTAGAGTTTCACAGAATCCCAGAATTGTCAGAGTTGGAAGGGACCTCTAGAGACCATCTAGTCCAACTCCTCTGCTAAAGCAGGATTGCCCAGAGCACATTACTCAGGACTGCATCCAGGTAAGTCTTGAAAATCTCTAGAGAAGGGGACTCCACAACCTCCCTGGGCAGCCTGTTCCAGTTTCCATCCTGACTTGACGGAAGTAAATAGCTGGGTTGTTCCTCAGGGACAGGTGCAGAGAACATGTGTCATTTCTGTTGGTGTACGGGGCTGCTGGGTAAGTAGCGCCTGTAGGATGGTGTCAAGAAGCTGTTGGGTGCTCAAAGACATAAGATGACTGACTGAGCTCCTCTGAATGGCATCCTGAGCAGCCAGCCAAGCTGCCAAGAGCTTGCTCCATGAAATAAAGAATTGTGCCTGAGGGCTTTTTGTCCTGGGATTTACCAGGGAGAGGAAGTACCTGTATTTCAAGTGGTTGCCTGACACAAGGCACCTAAATCTCTTCCTCTACAAACCTGTAAAGTTCAAAGCATTGTGGCCATTTGTCTGCAGTAGGCATTCACTTTGGAGTCAAGTGGTAGGAAAAATAAAAGATGCTAAAATGAGCAACTGTTTCTTAGAGTTGCAAGATGCTTCTAATAACAAAGATCTTACAATAGCAGGATAATTCTGCATCACAGCTCCTATAGACTTTTGAGTTTTCTTTCTAGTGGGAACCAAAAAATTGCCATTTGCAAAGGACAGATCTTCCACAAAAAGACAGACAAAGAAGGTACTGATCTTAGACCTGGATTTCAGGCCTTGTTCCAAGGGCTGTTTATGCATTTCACATAAACACGAAATGCGAAAGGCATAAACAGTCCTTGGAGAATGAGATGGAAGCCACATAAATTCCAAGAACTACAAGATAAAGTGAAGTGCCTTTAGAACCTGCTAAATCTGGAGAGCATCTACTTAAAACTTGTGTATCTGCAATTAAATTCCACTCACTCAGAGCTGGCTGAGTTCAGTCAGTCAGACTGCAGAAAGTCCTGGATAATGACAAGGATGCCATGTGGTTGCATCCCTGCTGTTAGCCCACCCAAAGGGGCTGTGTTTTGTGATCTTGGAAACAGAAGCAGGAAGCCATCCTGTCCAGCATTTAGAATGTTTAGCTGAAGTATAATGGCTGTTAAACATAAAAATCACTAACATATCATGCAACCAGATTAAGTGCTCCTTTAGTGTAGAAACATTTTTAGAAAGATCCACAAAGTGCTTTTGAGGATGTTTATTAAACATGGGGACTGCAAGTTCTCTCTGAGCTTCAGCAAAGATATATACCGTAACCATGTCAGATCGAGGTCTGGAAGAGTGAGTTCTACTGTTGGCAGTGACAGTTCCTGTAAATAGCTAGTGGGACAGTGTACTTCTTGAGTTGAAAGTTAGGTAAGCTTACCCACATTTCAAAGTCTCTAACCCTGTATTTCAGAGGTCAGTCAAAATTTGCATCCATAAAAGGTCTAAATGGTATTTGAAAATGTTCTCAAGAATTATTATGGATAAACCTGATTTATTAAGATTTATTTGGAATTGACTCATCCTTGCTGAACTCCATGTTGACAAAATACAGAGAGGATGGCAAATACATGGTGTCTAGGAGCTAGAAACAGTACGTAGGAATTAGAAATGGGCAGTCTGAAAGAAATAAAAACAACAGCAAAATAGTAAAGGAGAAGCAAATGAATTCTAAGTTAATTTCCAATGCTGGAGAGTGCAAGGTTTGACTATCTAGTTTTAAAAAATGTTATCTTTAGAATGTTCACTGGAAAAAAAACCCTCATAGTTGTTGACTTTGTTGTACTAACAGCTACCTCTGCTGGCCCAGTTCCTGATATATGTTTAATTTTTTTTTTTCTTTTAACATAATGTACACAAAATCTCAATCACTTCTCAGTGCATCAAATATGACATCACAGTTCAACACTCAGCTGGGTACTGGAAACTCTAATAATTTTGATTATTCTGGGCTTGAGAAACAAAATCCCCCTGTAGTAGTTTCAGTCAACTGACATGAACTTTTAAAAATACCAATTATGTTTCCTATCTGTGGTGTCCTTTTCAAAGCCCTTAGAAAGATGCTCTGTCTCAGAGGGTGTTTCCTGTTTATTTCCTGCTCTGCCTGTTTGTTTCCCTGTGTGGGTTATCCATTCTCACAGCTGTCAAACTACCAGCAGTTGGTGCCATTTGCAAATATCCACATAGAGAAAGGAATCCCAAGGGTTCCATTCCATTTTCTGATGCGTTTCCTGTGATGCACTGTGGTAGGAAGAATAAGCAAATTTCTTTTTCTCTCTGAACCGCTGGATGTCACTGCTACCTCATCTGAAATGAAGGTCAGCAGTAAACCCAAGGATTTTTCTGCAGTAAAAGCTTTGCATAGCAAAGATGCCAGGAACAGACCACTGCAGATCCCGACTGGGCTAGAAGAAAGCTGTTGGAAAAGGCATCTACTCCTGCAATCTGTTTACTTGTGTGGACATTTTCCTTTTTAAAGTAAACTTAGAGGAAGGATATATTGTGTTGAATGATGCAGTCTATGGTATATAGATACGAGCAGGGAGGGAATAAATTGTTAGCAGACTCACTGTAATCCTTACTACTATGTCATGTGTTTTAGTAATGCTGCTTTTAGATACTGCCTGTGTGTGAGTGCCTTCCTTTGTCCGACAAAGCTGATTTATAAGGCTGTCCCACACGGGTGATGCAGTGGAGAGAGGTGCAATAGCCACTCGGTAACAGCAGGGGGAGCCGGGGAGAAGGAGAAAATACTGAGGAGAAACGGTAACAGAATCATGTAACGATTTGGGTTGGAAGAGACTTTAAAGATCATCCAGTTCCAATCCCCCTGCCTTAGGCAGGGACACCTCCCACTAGAGCAGGTTGCTCAAAGTCCCATCCAGCCTGGTCTCAAACACTCCCGGGAATGGGGCATCCACAGGTTCTCTGGGCAACCTGTTCCACTGCCTCACCACCCTCATAGCAAAAGATTTCTTCCTAATATCAAACCTAAATCTCACCTCTTTCAGGTTTCAAATTGTTACTCCTCGTCCTATTGCTACACTCCCTGATAAAGAGTCCCCCCCCATCTCCCCTTGTAGGCCCCTTTACAGACTGGAAGGCCACAATAAGATCTCCATGGAGCCTTCTCTTCTCCAGGCTGAACAACCCCAGCTTTCTGAGCCTCTCCTGATAGGACAGGTGCTCCAACCTCTCCTATAATAAATGAAGTTAAATTCCTGATTCAGTATAATCTACTCTAATTTTATTTGACATCTGAATAGTTGCACTCAAATTTATTCTTCTTCTGATTGATCTCAAAAATGTTGTAAAGATTTCCTCTAAAATATTTCTATTTTCTCTTTTAGGTCCAGCTGCTGATTTCTTAGTGTTTGAAGTTCTTTAAAGTCTCTCAGTAGCTTCTGTGGGATTTTTTACCCACACATCCTTACGTCTCTTAATGTCATAATTATCAAAACCACGTGATAATGCCAACTTTAGCTCTGATCCTTGTGTCTTAGTGGACATTTCTTCCACTGAAAAGTTGTGTTTGACGATAATGAGATCACTAAGCAGATACAGTAGAACTGGTGAACAGAAATGGTCATGCCATTTTCTACCAGTTACTCCTCATAATGAATCATTCATTAATGTCAATAAATGTTTTGTATTTGGTTAGAGGAAATGGCATTGAAAAGCCATACATGAACATCAGCCTGCACAAGTTCACTAAAAAGTCAGATATTCCATTTTCATTCCTGCAATACTATTGTGTCCTTTTACTGCTGAAGTGACCGTCTTTTAAAAGTCTTCCAATTTGCCCTAGCACTTTGTTAATGTTTCTGTGATAAGATTTTTACCTTATTTTTTTCTGGCAACACAGTGAAGCGCACAGAACAGTGATAATGTTGAAGACAAATAAATGAGAGAGATTGCAAAGTTCAAACACTCTCCATGCTAGAAGTGAACAAAGTCAATTCAACTACTCTGTGAACTGCTAACACTAACCATTTTACAAGACTATTTTAAATTGCAAGAGGAACTTACTTTACTGACAAATGTCCTTCCTAATTCCACAGTCCTTACATCTTAAAGCTGCTGAATTTCCCTGAAACTTCCCATTTCCCCTGCTGAATCTCAGCAGCTACTATTGCAGCCTTCCTTCTCTTATAGAATCACACTGGAGATTTTGCCTTGGCTCCAGACTCTCTGGAGATGTGACTCTGTGCTCTATAAGAAGACTTAAGTACTTTTGAGATAAGGAAAAGATGTCTTCTAGGTCTTTTTACCACCTGATAATCCAATGACCTTTCCTGGCTCCCCTTCCTCTCTTAGATCCTCCTTAAAATTCAGGTGATTATTTTTCTAGTATCTTCTTTCAGCTTTACCAATCAATTCAATTTTACTTTCGTTTCTAAGAAGCCTCCAGTGAGGTTGGGGAGGCCTGCAAATTCTCCCTCCCTCCCAGCTTTTTTTTTTATTTTAAACACTTTTTTGGAGAACTGCATGTAGGGGATGAGAAGGAATCTCAGTAACACGACAAGCAGATGGGTGACACGCTGGTGTCTATTCACTTTCTCTGACTTAAGATGAGTGTGGGCAAGGTGGACCGTGCCTTTACCCTAAATAAGCTAAATATTAATTCTAGCACTGCTTGGGTTGTCAGCCTTGACCTAGTGGATAATTACCACAAGAGAGAAGCGCTAAGCACGCCCCATTTAATTGCTCACCAGTTCATTTCACCCTTCAGCTGAGCAGATCCTTACCATCTTTGTGAGCAGTGCTCCTTCCTGACCTCGGAGGAATGAGGAAGTGCCCGAAGTCCAAGCCCTGGAGCAGGTAAAGGAAGTATTGAGAATGAGGTGGAAGTGTTGAGAATGAGTTGGTCTGCGATGCCTCTGGTGTTGCACCACCCTCCTTAGCCTTGCCGTCCTGCACACAAATGTATTTTCATAGTTAGTGAGACACTGAAGAAAGCGGTTTTGCTCTACATATAAGAGAATGAAGGTAACAGAAGCATTTACCCTTGACAAAAGAGATCATGAGGTACAGAAGGAAATAGGAACATTGCATGGAAGTTAAGAGCCAAGCTAGACACTGGGTGCAAAGAGCTACTGCTCTGCGGGCTCTATGCCCTTGGCTTTATGGCTGTTACCCAGCACATAGCCCCAGCCTGCTTCCTGGAATGCGTGCACTAGCCAGCTGGACTGCTTTTGGTCTGTGCATAGAATCATAGAATGGTTAGAGTTGGAAAGGACCTAGAAGATCATCGTGTTCCAACCCCCCTGCCATGGGCAGGGACACCTCCCACCAGACCAGGTTGCTCAAAGCCCTATCAAGCCTGGCCTTAAACACCTCCAGGGATGGGGCAGCCACAACCTCCCTGGGCCGCCTGTTCCAGTGCCTCGCCACCCTCACAGAGATGGGAGAGAGGAGGCCCTCTCTCCTGTAATTTGGGAGGACAGGGAGATGGAGATGCAGAACTTGGATGGGGCGGGAGGAGCAATGGCAGCTGCCCATGCCCAGGGGCTCCGGCAGCTGCCCCAGGGCCAAGCCTGACGGCAGGAAGGGGCAAGCGCCTCCACCGCTGCTGGCCCGGGGCTACCTCAGGCCTGAGCCGTGGCCTGCTCGCCACTCCTGCTTAAAAACCAGCACTCAGCCCCGCCTCCCTCTCCTGCTTATTCTCCCAGCACCTGGAAAGAGAGATTTAAAAGCTCTGGGACGTCTTAGGATTCAAAATCCCCCTCGGAATCGGTTTAGGTTTTTAGTTTGGTTTTTTTTTTTCCTTCGCCTTCTGGCTCCCCCGGTGAAGGCCGCCTGTGCCTCCCGCAGCCGGCCCGGGCCGCGGCTTCCNGCCTCCCGCAGCCGGCCCGGGCCGCGGCTTCCCCAGCACTTCGCCGGGGCCGGGGCCGTGCCCGCTACAAAGCCAGTCTAGAATAAATTTAAAAAAAGCTGAGGGTCTTGGTGAGCGGCCACGGGCTTCCCTCAGCTGGGCCGCCAAAGGGATCCAAGGCGGACAGTGGGGCTGAGGTGGGGGCCGCGGGGGCCCGTAGC
>VZRU01006353.1:20530-33479 GCA_013398155.1 Pedionomus torquatus
CCAACCAGAGCCTCCGCCCTTCCTGGGGTCTTTGGGAGGCTGGGGCTGGGCTGGAGGGGGAGCAGGGAGCAGCGGTGGGTCAGGACAAGGAGCTCAGAGCCTGCTCCCAGCAGCAGGAGAGCTTGGGAAAGGGCTGGCAGCCCCTGTTCCCCTAGGACACCCCGTCCCCTTGTACCTACAGGTTGTTCCCAACGTGGGTTTGGACCTTGCGGCATTGTGCCGAGCAAAGCCAAGACCGGTACCCTGTGCGTAGGGGTTGGTGGCCCCAAGGGGCTTCTATTCCAGGTAGCGGGGTGAAACCACCCAGAAAACAGATTTATACCAGTAACAGTTTTGCTCCCCGATTGTGATCCCTTGCTGGTCCCACTGGTGCGTGCAGGAAAGGCACCACGGCTGGGTGATCCGGCACACATGGAGGATCACCTTCCCAACTGCTTCTCACCCTCTTGGGCTTCCTGAGATGATCTGGGGAGACTGAAGATCTGTAGCGGTGTTGGCAGCTCCCACCATCACTTCTGCCATAAACCCTGTGCCGCCTGCAGGGACAACCCCCCGGCTTCTCTTTGGCCTGTAGAAAAACCCTCCTCCTGCAAAGCCCCAGCACAGGCAGGTAAAACCCCTCCAGGGTCTCTCAGGTTGTCCCCAACCATGTCCCAGGACAGGGCAGAAGCTGCTGGAAAGGGGGTTCCACTGCACTTGGCTGCCTACGCACCCCCAAATCCACCCCCTCCGCGGCTTTGGGTGTCTTAGCTGACGGTTATGGAATATAAAGGAGCTGGAGCTGGGGGACACCACGGGGGGGCAATTCCCAAACCCGAGATCTTCGCTCCGGCGCTTCTCACCACGATCCAAAGGGAAACGCTTCCTCCCCATCGCATGATTTAGAGGAACAAGTTAAACAATTGCACATGAAACTTTGGCGGACGTCATCGCCGGAGCTCTCTCCGCTTCCCCCGAGTATATAAAGGGATGAAGGGAGTCCATATGTTTACCGAGAGAGACCATGGGAGAAACGAAAGACATTGTTTTTCCAAAGGATTTCTTGGCTGTAAAAGGCCTCCACCACCCTGCGGCTTCCCTGATGAAGGCCCAGCGTTAATTTGTTAAATCCACATCAAGTGCCCGGAGAACCCGTTGTTTATTTTTGCTAATTCAGCCGGCCGAGATCAAATTGGGGTTTTATTTGTTAAGGATAAACCTTAATTAATAAAAACTATTTATTTGGTTAGAGCTGGCCGCAGCCTGAGGGTCAGATATGCCACGATCATTATTTCAAGTAAAACAAACCCAAAACGTCTCTCAACAGTTTGAAAAACGTAGAAACTTAGAGGGCTGAATTTATTTGTCTTAGGAAGAATTTACAGCTAATTCCCTCCAGGCTATTTCAACCCTTAAATTATACCCAAGAAGAAAAAAAAAAAAAAAAGGAGGGGGGGAAAATGCCATTCCAGGCAGAGAAGGGAAGTGGAGGGTACGGCAGATTTGATCATTTGGCTGGGGGGTGGGGGGCGGTGAAAAATTTAAAGCTTAAAAGGTCTTTGGCAAACTGCTCGCAAATAAATGGAACGCGTGAAATAATTTAACAGCAGAAAAGTGTTCGGGGCTCCGGGGTCCGTGGCGCAATGGAAAATGAAACACATTGGAAGAGATGTCGCCTGGGTTGTTTTTTTGTAGGAGAGGGTTGAACTCGCTCCCTCCTGGCACGGCTCCCGAAAAAGGGGGGTGTTTGCACCCCAAAGCCAACGGGCAGAGCCAGAGCCAGCCAAACCTGTCCCAGGACATGTTGGTGCACACGGTGGGGTTCTGCAGGATCATCCAGGGGACAGACAGGCTGACGGTTGGCCAAGGTGACCATCCTGGGTCAGTGCCGAGGCAAACTTTGCGCTCTGGGATGAACATTTTGCAAAGAAACCCCCTCAAACTGGGTGTCCAGAGGGGACCCTCCCCAGAGCAGGAGACTGAGCACAGCTGGCAACGGAGCCCACCACCAAAAGCCATCCTGAAGGATAGAATCATAGAATCTTAGAATGGTTAGAGTTGGAAAGGACCTTGAAGATCATCGTGTTCCAACCCCCCTGCCATGGCCAGGGACACCTCCCACTAGACCAGGTTGCTCAAAGCCCTATCAAGCCTGGCCTTAAATACTTCCAGGGATGGGGCAGCCACAACCTCCCTGGGCAGCCTGTTCCAGTGCCTCACCACCCTCACAGCAAAGAATTTTTTCCTAATATCCAATCTAAATCTCCCCTCTCTTCCAGTTTAAAACCATTACCCCTTGTCCTATCACTCCACTTTCTGACAAAGAGTCCCTCTCCTGTAGGCTCCCTTCAGATCCTGGAAGGCTGATGAGCCATCCCACCGGAGCATCCCTGCCCGGGGTTGTCACTGTCCCTGGGGCTCAGGCGTGTGAGCGGCTGGGATTTTAAGCTCTGGTTAGGTCTGGATCGCAGCTGCACGGAGGTCGTTTATCGCTCGCTAATGGAGGTCGTAAGTCAAAGCCAAAGCCTCGGTGGAAATCTAGTGAAAATTACCTCTTTACAGCACTCGGCGGCTGCTGGGCGGGAGGCTGGGGGCCCTGCCAGCGTGGGGGCCCCCCTTGGCAAGCCCCGCACCCAGGTTTCGACAGCTAAAACCTGCCGAGTCCCTGCTATGGAAAACTAATGGAAGGACAGAGGGAAAAGGCAAGAGCCAGAGAAGTGGGCTTGGTCGGTGCTCAGCTCAACCAGCCCAGCTCTGACCCAGGCACCGGGGCCATCGCCTTTGCAAATGGGGCAGGACCAGTCGCCTCCCAGTTCCCAGCGGCAGGGCAGCTCGCCAGCACAGTCCAGGCTTGCCAGTGTCCGTGTTCCCGCATGGAGAAGGGGTTTGGGTCGATTCCCAGCACCCCATGGCATCCCTAGGGCAGAGTGCAGGGGCTGCCCACAGTTCTCGGGCAGGCAGCGTGGCCTGAGGTTGGGCGTTGTGGAGAGGGAGGCTGGAGGCTACCCCTGGCTGCACCCAGCACCCCAAAACTCAACCACATCGTGAGCAAAAAGTGTCTGTTCTAACACACCGGGACAATTTAAGGCTTTTCTTGTGAATCACATCAAGCCCATCCTGCTCCGCCCAAAGCCCCTGCGCCCCCCTCTCCCCATCCTCCCCCTCATGTCATCTTTCGTTATTCAGTAACGTTATCCCTCGGTTTTCCTCCTTCCCCTGCGTTTTTTCTCTCTTTAGCGGAAACTGTAATCAGTGGAAGATAAATACACCGAAGGCAGAGGTGGCTGGGGGGTGGCTCAGGAGCCCCTCTGACCTTGGGGTTGGACAATCAAGCTCATGCCTCCAGCTGTGCCCCAAACAGAACCCCCAAATTATAGCCAAACCCTTGCCTTTGTCAGCTTTCTCCATAACTTCCCCGAGCTCTGACTTTGTGGTGAAAGAATGACGGCTGTGAGCTGGTTTTTAACCAGCAACTACAAACTCTTATGGCTGGAAGCCCATCGAGGGCGGGAACCAGTTCCTGACTCCTCCCATCAAGGTGCCAGTGGATCTGGTTCAGTGCGATTCCTGAGGATGGGTGGCAGCGAGATGGCAGGGGGTCTTCAGGGACCCAGCCCATCCTCTTCCCTGTTCCTTCTCCGGTGCTGTAGAGCACTTAGCGATGCTCATTTTAGGAAAGCTGATTTGGGGTTATTAAAGCATCTTTGATAGAAGCGATCCGGCCCGACTTTGCACGCTGTAAACCTGTCAGATGCACGCCGCCAGCAATTAGGGTGGCATTTATCTAGTCCCACAAGCCTGCCATGCCTGAGATAATGGGGAAAAGATGTTGATACTTTACCAAGGCTCGTCGTTGAGCGGAGCAGGGGACCCAGGCAGGCCCCCCTAGGCAAGGAGCTGCCTCCCCACAGTATGGGGATGATGTGGGAAACCAAACGTAGCAGAGAGTTGAGCTGGAAAGCAATGGCTCCTGTGGCAGACTGGGGAGCTCTGAGCTACACTGGGGTGCAGCATGCTTTAGGGGAGGTGTGAGTAGGTGGGAAAGGGGTTTTGACCACCAGCATCCTCTGAGAAACTCCCTGGAGCATCCCACAGGGTTTTGGGTTGCAGAAGGTCCCTCTATTAAAACCATAAGCAAGGGCTGAAAGAAGTGTCCCAACCCAGGCATAGCCCAGGGCTTGCAGCTCTCCAGACACCCAGGAACCGCCAGCACCTGGATGCATCCTGACCCAAATCCAGTCTTAAATCTCCATCCCACCACGTCTGCCAGCCCCATACGGGAATTGCTCAGCTCTTCTCAGCTCCTGTAGCCATTTAACTCTTGCCTCCACAGATTTGGGGAGATAGAAACCAGAAAGAAATGGGGCCTGATCCTATGGAGGTGGTTTGAGAGTTAAGAAGTTTTTCCTCCTCGTCCTTATTTTCAGCCAAATTAGAGTAGGTGAGAGAAGCCATCCCTTATGGAAAAGTCCTATAGCCAGATTTTAAATCGAGGATGAAAACAAAAGGGGTTTATAAATTTTATTTTTACATTTACTAGGGTTCTGTTGAAATCATCGTTGGTTCGGTGGGGGGCATTGGGTGCCCTTGGCAACAGCACTTTTTGAACCAAGCCCCAGTGTATAATTTCCTCAGAGCCCTGCGGGGTGGCCATAAACCCCCAGGGAAATGTCTCTCACCCCATTACATCCTGTAGCTCCTTCCCAGCCTGATGGTTCCAGTTTTGGTCCCAGGCTCCTGGAAGACTCAGGGACAACCATGGCTGGACTTCATGTATTTTAATCCAGCGGCTCATTAGCTTGCTGAAGGAAAACAGGACCAAAAAAGGAGTTTAACTAAAAGGGGCAACTGGAAAGCAGAGACTGGCAGAACATTTGAAGCTGCAGGAACAAGGGCTGGAGAGAATCTGGAGAATTTTATTTGTGAGCCTTTAAACACAAACGGCAGCGAAGGGCAGCCTGTGGTTTCCTGGCTGGGGAAAGGGCTTTGAATCCCCATGTATTTCAGACACCGCCGTCCATCATGTCTTTACCCAGCTGAGAAAGTCATGGCCCAAATACGAGAGCATGGGCTGTTTCTAACCCAAGGGATGGTCAACCAGGATCCAAATGCACCTAGAACACAATAAAAGACCTAGAGAGATGCCAGTGGGTGCAGCGAGGCCCTGGGAGGTGGATGGAGTTCCTTTTCCTCCTCTCCCCACGGTCCCAGAAGTTTGACCTCATCGTGGTCAAAATGATGCAGCATCCCTGCACGTGCTTGGGAGACAGGGAATGGGGCAGTGGTGGTGCCCAGGTCACACCTACACATCTCTGCATCTCTTCCCAGCCTAAAGCCTCATCCTCTAGCAGATCAGGGTGTGGGAGACACCCAGTGCTCCCAGGCCCTGGCACTGGTCCTCACTGCAGCAAAACACCAGAGAAACCCTCTGCTCTTTCCAGGAGGCCAGTGCCAGCAATGGGAATAAACATCCTCTGCTGCATCCCCTGGCTTGGCTCACATCAGACACTGAGATGCTGTTGGTGGCATCAGTCAGCAGCATGGTTTTCAGAGAGGGTGCAAGAAACCGCTGCAGTAGCTCTAAGTTTGGACCCTACTTTGGGGAGAAAGGGATGAGTCCCTGGAACAACCTTTCAGCAGACATTGGGGTTTCTCTGGTCCTCATGGCTCATCTCAGGATGAGACAGCCCTTGAAAGGGATATACTTGGGTACAAAGGGACCTTAGGAACTTGATGGAAAACTTTTTGGTGGAGGTTTCATAGCTTGCATTATTCAGAATTAAGGTCCAAGAAGGTTTTTCTGGCTTTAAAGGTCTTGGAACACAGTTTCCTGCTGCTCAACAGCTTGGTGGTGACTTGAAGCAGGAGAGTTAATATCCCTTTCAGTAGATTCTGTTACTTGCTCAAGGATCATCTGAAAATGCTGCACATCTACTTAAAAAGCATCAAGACAGCTTATTAGCAAGTATTTATTTCTTGAGCATATTCAGGGAGTAGTAATTCCTGCCATCATGGCCTCTGCAATGATATAGAGCAGAAAACCCCAATATAACCCTGCTATGAATCAGAATGTCATAAAACTATTAACATTTCAAGTAATTCCAAAATACTTTCCCACCAGTAGGTACAGATTGGATCCAGATGCTTTATTAACAGAAAGAATAATTAACCAGTACCTCCATAAGGAAGAACGACAGCGAGACGTGTTCCCCATGAAGCCTTCTCAGGCAGCTGAGCGGGTATCTCAGAAAATAGATCTTATAAACTTGCCTAAACCTGATGATATTAGTGACAAAGAAGAGATTAATTCCAGCCTGGCTGAAAGCCCAAGATCAATACTGAGAAACCAAACTACACCCTCAGCTTCATGTTTCCATGAGCCAGCAAAGCCAGAAATAAACACTGCGGAGGCAGAGCTCCGCGAGACGCAGTGGGGTTCGTTCCTAGCTCTGAAGAACGGGGTTGGATGAGCCGATGCTCAGTTGCAGCCTTGTGTCACCCTGAGGACACGCCACAGCCGGGACTTTGCAGGGTACTGGAGGTGGGATCTGAGACCCACACCTCGGAGAGGTTTTGGTGCTGAATTTCCATCGCTGTCCAGGAAAGCTGGACCTAAACCCTTAGGAACAGCCAAGCCCAAGACACTCTGTGGACATGTCCCCTCTGGGAGCGGGGGCTGTGAGATACAGTCCCAGCAGTTTGGGTCAGGTGCTGTCCCAGAATCCACCGAGACTGGTATTCAAAATCAGGTCCAGGTGTTTTTAGCAAGAAGTGAAATCACCACAGGTCTTTGCAAATATTGGGCTTAACCCTAAGCTCCAGGAGCTCCTGAAATAGGTCTTGTTTCTCATGGAGACCACCAGGTTGCTTGTACGCTGCTCCCTACAGAGACCCTGGTGCCCACAGGGAGCACAGCTGGTATGGAACAGGGCGGTGCAGACCCCCAGGAGGACTTGAGCTCAGCCAGGACCCCGTGTCGGGTCTGTGGGGTCTCACACGGGTCTGGCTCTCATGTGGCCTCTTCTGTGCTTTCCCCACAGGGGAGAGCCTGAGCCCAAGCCGTGGGGCAGCCAAGAGGAAGAAGAAGCAGAGGAGGAACCGCACCACCTTCAACAGCAGCCAGCTGCAGGCGCTGGAGAGGGTCTTTGAGAGGACGCACTACCCTGACGCCTTCGTGCGGGAGGAGCTGGCAAGAAGGGTCAACCTCAGTGAGGCAAGAGTTCAGGTGAGCAAAGGTTTGTGTGGGAGAAAACACCACCTTCTGCCTTGCCCCCAGGTGGGAACTGGGACTGTTCCCTCTCTCTTTTCATCCTGCACATGACCATGATTGGTAGGACGGATGCTTGGGACATCCCTGCTCATACCGAGTTCCTACTGACCACCTTCCCTCCCCCTGTAGGTCTGGTTTCAGAACCGGAGGGCCAAGTTCCGCCGTAATGAGAGGGCGATGCTGGCCAACAGATCAGCGTCACTCCTCAAATCCTACAGCCAAGAAGCAGCCATCGAGCAGCCCATGGCTCCACGACCCACCGCACTGACCCCGGAGTATCTCTCCTGGACCAGCACCTCCCCGTACAGGTAGGTGCAGGCTCTGGAGGAGCTGGGAAGGAGTTGGCCATGGGACAGGCTGCCTAAGCACCACCCCACTGCCATGGTGGTACAGCTCTGTGCTGCCACTGAGGACGTGGGGGGTTTTATGGGCCTGGAAGGAGCTTGTCCGGCTTTGCTTTGGGAACCTGCTTCAGCCCCATCTGCACACCCCCTGCCTGCCTCCGAGCCCAGCAGGCTTGCCTGCCTCCATTCATTTTGGGGCCAGAGTGTGGGCCCTGGTCCTTGCAAGGGATTCACTTGCCCTTGTGCTGCCCCTTCCCACGTCTTGGCAAGGGAGGTGGCATAGGTCCCTTCTGGTTCCCAGCTCTCTGCATCCAGCCATCTCGTCCAAAAGCTCAAGGCAGGGCCTCCTGGTGCATAGTTTGAAGAGTTCCCACATGCATCCAGCCACATAAAAATGCTGAAGCCTTGACTGCTCTTGTGGGAGATGTCTAAGAGGGAACGTCCAGTCTGACCTGGGAAGCCAGCAGGACAGCGCGGGGCATGGGGACTCCTCCTTGGGCCATGCCTCATTCCTCCCCTGCTCCCTCCCAGCAGCACTGTGCCCTCCTACAGCTCCAGCGGGACCGCAACGCCCACCCAAGGGGTGAACATGGCCAACAGCATCGCAAGCCTGCGCCTCAAAGCCAAAGAGTTCAGCCTCCATCAGAACCAGGTGCCGACCGTGAACTGACCAGGGCAAAGCCCACCCCGTGGCCTCATCCAGGATACAGCGTGGAGCTCCTGTGCCGGTCCAGGACAAACCTGCTGCCCACTCAACCTACATGCTAGTCATCCAATGTCTCAGCACTTCTCCTCTCCTCCTCTCTTCCCTTTTGAAGGTAGAGTCAGTCCCAGGCCGAAGTGGCACATAATTATAGCCACATATGGAGCAAACTTGGTTAGAAACTTGCTTTTCCGCACACCCTTATAATAAAGGCTATATATACACACACACATACCCCCCACGCGCTCTTTGAGGACAAACAGACTTGCCAAGGGAACAAGAATTTGCTTCCAAACATGGAAGGAACTTGGACTATTGGATTTGACCAATTTGGGTATCTCGCCCAGAGAGCCAAAGAGTTGTTGGGTCTTCTCCTCCCGCAGGGACAGCATGCGGTGATGGGAGGATCATGAACCCCCCTTTCTGTCAGGCCATGACTTGCAGCACTCAACCGCGTGTGCCAAAACTGACCCGTGCGTTTGTGCATCCCCAGCTGGGCACTTGGGAAAGACTTTGGGAACTCAACGGCTCATCCCTGCCCCAGCCAGCCCCCTGCACTGTGCTGCCTGCGTTTAAGAGCTGCCTATGTCAATGGCATCAACCTTTGTCCCTTCCAAGAGGGACAACAAGCGCTGGAGCATCTCAACAGGCTCCCTCGGAGGTTGTGAGTTCTCCCATGAGCTGGGGGGAGCGTCGCTGGTCCCTAAACAGGCATCGCTACCCTGCCTCAGTGGTTTTGCCAGCGATTCTGCAGAGCCCCAGGTCATTAAACCGTCCCAGGGAAAGAGAAAATTGGAAAAAGCTGTTGGGTTTCAGCTGAGTAGGCGGCTCCCAGCGCTTCGTGCCAACGGCAGAGCAGGCTTCGCCTTCCGGAGGCACAGCCTCCCCGTCGGCAGCTCTGCAGATGTGTGCGGGGGTCTGGGGCTGGCAGCTCCATGGGGGTGGGCTTCTTTGGTTTTGCAGAAAGGAAATGGTTTCCCCCCAGTCCCACCCTGCCTTGCAGCCTAACGAGGTTGCAAGGTAGGATATGCAGGGGATGGACAGAGAGTGGGCAAACTTGCCTCAGGCTAAAACCACCCCAGTCCTTTGCCCGTGGGACTGAGCCACAGGGAGACACACCTTCCCCTGCCAATACTGCAGCAGCAGGGAGTGAGACGGAGCGACAGAGGTCTTACCCCGTGGAAGAAGCCCTCTGGAAGCCCTTTCCTTATCCACTGCAAAGAGCCACCAGCCAAGCACAGGGACACCACCAGCTCGGACATGTGGCCTGGACAGAGAAGGCGCCAGCCCTGCTTAGCCCCGCTGAGGACTGTAGCAGGAGATCTGAGAATGAACATAGCAATTGCTAAGGGGCTTCCTCCAGATTAACATCCTCCAGCACACAACACCAAGGCTGGAAGTGTCTGCAGCACTCCCAGGAGCATCCTCTCCCTTTCCCACTGGGGCTCTCACTGCAGCCACACGTGGTACCCAGCGCCCGTCACACCAGGACCCTCAGCTTCACCCCCAGCAGCACCTGCCCTGGGGGAACTCACTCAGCATCCAGAGCTGGAGACCTGATGGAGAACCAGGAGAGGAGAACATCTCCTGTGGCTGGGGGTGAAGTGGTCCCTCCAGTCCTAGCTTTCTCTACTCCACCCAATGCAGACCCCCAGTTGGGAACAGACACCTCCTCCTCCTCAAGCAGAGCAGGCAGGGAGAGGGCACAGCCTGACCAACGCCACCCACCCCATCCAGGGAGCAAAGTCACCATGAACACCCACCCTGTGCCCCCCACCCCTATCTCCAGGGCTGGTATTCCCCCCATTTGCCATGCCAGAAGAGGGGCACACAGCTCCCCAGACCGCAGCGAGAGACGCAGAGACCTGACAAAAGCCGAGACATTCCAGGCCAAGGGGCAAGAGGGATCCACTGCGGATCAAATCATCCACCATGAGAAACGTCGCTTGGGGCAAGAGGATGGGATTGGGGTGGGTCCTATTCCCATGTAAAGCACAGGGCTCTTTTTCCAGTTATACAAGATGAAGCCACAGGGATATAAATGTCGCTGCCTCTTTGAGAGCACTAATGAAAATAAACCCATTTAATAGTTTGCAGATGCTGTTTCTGTAAACCTAAAAAAAGCAGGGAATAAATATTTCTTCACTAAATATCTATATGTATATATATATTTGAAAACATTCTCTCCTAATCTTAGGGCCCCTCCTTTGCCGTGCTCTTGGCAGCTTATCGCAGCCCGTCAGTCAATGCTGAATCCTCACCGAGACGAGATACAAATTGCACCCATGGAGGGGTAGCAGGACAGAGGGATTATTGTAATCTAAGCTCCCTTTCGCTCTTTCTATTTGTACATTTCAATTACTTGTAACAAGATCCACAGTGGATTTTTTTTTTTCTTCTGCATGTCTCTGTTTTGGAAATTTTTGTAAGGTTTTTGTAAAAACAACTCTTGTGAAATAATGGAGGAATAAATATTTTACTGAGTACAGACGTGTCCGCGCACGTGACAGGGATGTGGCACTTTGCTCGCTGGCCACTGCTGTTTCCCCACTTGCCTTGGACAAGCAGCACAAGCAAAGGACCAACTGCCCTGGCAAGGGGACAACAGCCAGGATCCAGTCACCTTCACCTTGTGCGCTGGTGGCATCTCTCAGCTTCTGAGACCTGGATTTCAACCCGGGCACTCAAACAGCAAATGGTCCACATGCCCTGGGAGAGGGGCAGGAGCAAAGGGGGAGTGTGTTGAAGCCCATTGGAGCTGGGATGGACTCCCACAGCAGAGCTACTGGGCTTCTCTCTGGCTTGGGGATCTTTGAGCTGAGCCCAGAGTTGGTGGAAACTCAAGGAGACAGAGAAAACAGCTTAATGAAGGTCCCAGCATAACAGCTAATTGCAGGGCCTTGCCAGATCCATCTTATTCCATTCTGGGATAATGAGTATGGGCTATTGAGGAAGCAGTGACAAGGAAGGAGGCTTGGTCTGCTTTTCCCACTCAAAAATCCCACCAGGAGTGGCAAAGATTATCAGGTCTGCCCCAAACAGTTCAGAAATTCCCCACAAAGTAGCAGCTCACATTAATGCTGGCCCCAATTCACATCCACAGCCTTGGGAACAGCACCCAAATTTGCCACCAGCTGCAAGGGAATGAGCTGAGATGGGGTGCAGCCAGGAGCAGGCAGCAGAGCCCCTTGCTGCTGGGTTATCAGGTTAAATCCAGCACTGTAAATGGGAGTGGAAACCTGGAAAACACTAATTGATGCTCCACAGACATCAGGGATGAGCATTTGTGACAGACATCCCCATCCTGAGACAAGGACTCATCAATGGTCCCAACTTTCTGGTGGTCTCTGTTATCACACAACCTGGAAACAGGCAACACAAAGGTCTGGACCTGCTTGGAGAATTGGAGGCACTGCAGAAATAAGGAGATTGTCTCCTACACCATCACTGCAGGCACAGCCAGGCATACACCACAGCTTCAGGCTGGGAAGGGGGAAAGGGTGCAAGAACATCATTTGAAAATTGCATTTCCTTCCTCAAAGCAGTTGGTTTTCGATCACCTGACTCCCGAAGGGCAACTCCCAGCCAACAGGAGGACCTCACTGTGCCCCCCTGCCCTTTCCTTGTTTCTGACCCCACAGCCCAACGCTTGTGCGTGGCTTTCTGACTGACGAAAAGTTGAACTTTGCCCCTGCAATATTTTAACAAGAAAAATTCTGTATTGTCACCAGCATCAGCTGCCACGGCAGCGAGACATAACAGAGCTCACATTTTCCAGCTCGCAGGGATGCCAGCCTGGTTATCCCTATCCAGAATGAACCACACAGACATCTAGTGGTTACAGCATCCTCCTCTCCCACTACCCTTGCGCTGAGCCCTTCTCCCTCTGGTGGCAATGGAGACCCTCTGAGTCCTGCTGATACCACCTACCAGCACAGAAACACACGTACATGTGACAGCAACACGTCACCCTCAGCAGCTGAGCCCCTCCAGTCTTTGGGGGTGCCACAATCACCCCAAATTCCATGTTCTGCCTGGAAGAAGCATCTCCTCCCTGCAGCTGATATTTTGCTCAGTGATCCTGCTTTCCAAACCCCCAAAAGACTCAATTTAAGTGGAGCTTTCAAGTAGCTGGCTGGTAGCTCTTTGCTGGGGGTGTAACGCTCTACAGCAATTTGGGAAGGAGGGAGGAAGCAAAGGTTCCCTTCATAGTGGGTGTTACAGAGCCAAGGAAGAATTATTGCACAGGGAGGATGATTTGGGCTGGGAATGTGACAGAGCATCGCGTCTGCCTGCTCCGGAGAGGTGACAGGCACAGGGACACAGACACGAGGGTCCTCCTCAACACGCTCCCCAAGGACTGGTACCCACCATCCATCCCTCCCTGCATCCCTCCCTCCCTCCATCCCTCCCTCCTAAACACCTCAAGCCCCCTCCCCGCGGCGTGTCCACCGCTCCTCGCCAGCGGCTGAGGTGTCCGGGTCCCCCCCGCAGCCACACGAGGGTGCTGCAGCCCCGCGCAGGGGAGCGCAAGGCAGCGCGGCCCGCGGAGGCCCGGCGGGGTTCGGGGATGCGGAGCAGAAGCACAACCCACCCACACGGCGCTGCTTTGCTCCACACCCCTCCCCATACTGGACCAGGGATCCCTCCCCA
>VZRU01006353.1:33486-61729 GCA_013398155.1 Pedionomus torquatus
TCCTCCCCTGGCTGGAGCTGGAACACACGTGGCACCCACACCACAAACTGGGGACATCTCCCAGCTCAGCTCTGGAGCCAGGTAGGGAAAAAATAACCTAGTGGATGAAGTTTTCCCTGTGCCAACTTCGCCCCCATAAATGCCACAGAGGAGCAGGGAAACACCATTAAACACGATTATCTCAAACCTTTGGGGTGTCCCTATCTGTAAGAGCTGGCTCTTCTCTCTATGAACCACATGAATCCCGCCTCCTCCAGAGGAATAAGAGGGTTTGTGTGGCAAAACTTTACAACATGAGATGGAAGAACCCCTCTGCTAGAGGAACCACGAGACTTTGAGAGGGAAGACAGGGCTGCATGACCTGTGTCACAGAAGGGATGCCCAAGGGGGCAGAATATTTGTCCCAGACTGTACCAGGGGAAGCCTGGATGAATGGGAGAGATCTGGGAAGTGGCACAGGTAGGTAAGGAGGGGGTAAGCCAAAAGCTCAGGGGGAAGGAGGGAGCCTGGGGCTGAACTTGACTGCAAGTGCACATGAGCAAAAGTGGTTTGTGCTGGGTCTCCACTTGCTCTTCCCCCAAACTCCGAACACCTTGGGCTCAGCAGGTTGGAGGGAGTCACATTCAAATACTTAAGCACCAAACTTTGCAGTTCTGCCATCCCAGGTGGGTTTCACAGTGTTACCATTTCAGGTGTGAAAACCACATTGCTGGCACACGCAATGCACACACAAAAACCTGCAGACTGGTAGATGCAATGCCCATCCCCACTCTCCTGGAGCTAGGAGAGACCCTGGGCTCATCCTCCCCCTGCACCGAGGCTGGAGTGGGAATCTGGGAGCTCCAGGCTTTAGGATATTATTTGGGAAAAGGCAGGGGATGGGTTGGAGCCACTGGCTGTCCCTGTGGCACAGCCAGCAGCTCCAACCCCATCAGTCCTGGGAGAGCCCTGCTGGGGCTGGGGTTGACCAGGCATTCGGGCTCCATCCTGCCTCCTAAAAACATCCCCAGCCTTTCCAAATAATGCTTGGGCCTCTCTGCACTTTGCCTTGTGGGTTTTTTTCTGTTTGTTTTTTTGGAGCCAGGAGAGTTCACGTTCCCAAGCTTTCCCCTACAGCCATTACAGCAGGCTTTGTTGTTGGTTTGGGTTTTTTTGATGAAAAAGAAGAAAGCAGAGCTTGGCATATAATCTCAGTTTCCCTGAGCAGGGCATCAGCCCCAGGCACCGAACACGGTTTAGCAGAGGCTGAAGGAACTGGCAGCTCTTGGGGCTGGAGAGGTTCTGCACTCCCGCTTCTTCCTTTCCATGCCAAAAATCTCAACCCCAGCTACATCTCTAACCACAACAACGTGGATTGGAGAGAGTCCATTTTATAATATCACTGCCTTTCTTATTTGAAAGCAAAAAGTACAAGGGGAAAGAAAAAAATATCAAGTGGAGTCATTTTATCCATCTCAACCAGTTAATGCAGACGCTGATGGAACAGCACCTCCTGAACACCGATGTTTTAAGAAAACAGTGGGAAACCAGAGAAATAAAGCTTTTGCTTTCCAGCAAGGTACCAGCTAAAGGAAGGGGCTGCTGAGGTTGAAAAAATACAGGCAGCTCCTTTGCAAGTCATAAACACAGAAACAAGAGCAACCACATCTTACCTTAACTTTTCCAGCCCTCCGGGGTTTAAGCACCACCTTGGTGGCAAAGAAAGCTTCACCAGGACAAAGGATCTCACGCTGCTAACCTGCTTTGGGGGAACCTGGGATGGAGGGCTGAGAAACACCAAGCTTTGTGGTCCAGCTAGTCTGGGAAAGAAAACTGATCACAAGTGCTTCACCAGCCCCAGCTCTGCTGAATTTGAAGGATCAGCACAAATAATGCACACCTGGGAAAGAGCTTCCTCTGCAGGACAGGTGGGCCCTGAGGGAAGGTTTGTCCCTTTTGAAGTCCCAGGGCACTCCAGGCTCCGCAGTGAGGTTTAGCAAAGCGCTTTGCAGCTGGGGAGCCATCCTGCTGGGGCTGGACCCAGCTGCTACCCAGCTGCAGCTGCTGCTCCCGAAGGAAGGATGTATCAGAGCACAATGATTTGTTTTTATTGGGAATATTTGCTTCCTGCCACCAGGATGCATGTGCAGCAGCAGCAAAACGTACAGGGGTTCAGGACCTCGTGCACCACGTGAGGCAGAAAAGGCTTGTTAAGAGGGGTGTGTATTAGGCAGACATCTGTGGAGGCCGTGTAAGTGAGAGGTGGCCAAGGGCAAACTGCTGAACCTGTGGTCCTGCCCACCCTCCACAGGTGGTGGGTCCGGCGTCCCCCACGGGAGAGCTGCACATTCTGCTCCAAACCTCACCAAAGAGCTTACTTAGCCAGAGGGCCACATCTGCACTGGGCTCAGGAGGTACAGAAGCTGCTCCCCAACCCGGGCAAGGGCTCAGAGCATCAGTCTGAGCTGGTGCTTCACCTCGTGCTTTGTGAGCACAGGCACTTAGCGAGCTCTCAGTAAGAGTATCTCTGATGACAGCGGGGTTACGGGAACAGCTTTAGTACTTAGGACAGGTGGAAGAAGAATTTATTTTCTGCTCATTTCCCCCTGTGATCTTAGTAAAACTCTGCATTGCTGTCAGAGGAGGGAGGAGGCCATGAAGAACAGAGGCTTCCTCCTGCCTTGTTCTCCAAAGGGCTGCTCCTTTGCATGCTGCCTGTGGCCTGGGGACCAGCCCTCAGCACTTCAGGATGGAGGAGCTCAGCAGGGTTTGTCATCCTGCCATTCCCTGGTCCCAGCCTCTCCTCTCCAACAGGACAGCTTTCAGGTGACCAGCAGAGCGGAGGTGTTCTCCTCCTGCCAGGCAGTTCAAAGCCACTCTTCTCATTTCCAGAGCTTTCTGCAAACACCAGCTAACCCAGGCTGCGCACGGCTCGGCAGCAGTGGACAGCAGGAAACAGCTGAAAGAAAACACCCCAAAGTGGTCACAGCACATTCCCCAAATAGCAACGGGCCGTTCTGCGGTCAGAGAAAGGCTACAAACAAAGGGGGAGAAACTGAGTCTGCTGCCCTGAGAGCATTTTCAGGCATCAGCAGCGTGTGAACGCAGACACCACCCTTAGGAGAAAGCTCTGTCTGCAAACTGCAAACCTCCTGCTTTGCGTGAGCATCTCAGTCTTTCCAGAAATCCTAGAGCTTTCTGCAAGGCTCCAGCTCTCTACAGAGTAAGCAATCCCTTCTGGCTGCTCCAGGCACATCCCTCCTGCGTCTTGTTGAGATGGAAAAACCACAGTCTCTGCTGGCCTGGAGCTGCCAAACACTGGCCACAGGGTGTCCTTGCAGCAACGTGGTGGCTCCTGCCTGCAGTCAGGCTCCCCAGCAGGCAGCTTCATCCCTTGGGGTGAGACGAGGCAGAGCTGGGAGCACTGAATGTTTTGGTGGCTTCACGTGGCTTTCACGTCACCCCTGAGATACCAAGTTCCACATTACACTGCCTGGCAGCCACCTGCCTCCTGTCCTCCTCACAGGAGAGGGAACCTAAGGGACTCCCCATCCCCACAGACCCACACGGCTGTGACCACCCACGGCTGCTGACCAAGAGACTTCATGGGACCCTCATGATTTTTCCTTCCTGATTCACAGGGAATTTGTGACCAAGGGGAAAGGGCACATCTTACCCTTCCCAGCTCTGAATGCAGTTGGGCCAGAAAACCTTCTTTCCTTCAATGACCCCCTTCTTCAAGCAGCAGTCTGTGTCCTCTCCAGTTCCTACCCTTAGCAGGGGTGAGAGAAACCCACTTCTGCATCCCCTCCCTGCTCCACAGAGAGATGTGCCCCTTCTCTCTGGTGACTTCCCTGCCCAATTTCAATATCACAGGGTCTTTATCAAGGCTGCATGGAGCATACTTTGGGCACAAGTGGCCTCCCTGGCAACACACCACATGCACACACACACACACGTGAACACTCACACACACCACCCAGCCCAGCCAAGGCAGCCAGCAGAGCACGGGATGCAGGGATTTGGATGGTCAGTCTCATTGGGTGCTACCAGTACGGGGTGGTGGCCAGAAGGATCTGCAGGGCCATGGAGAAGCAGGGCAGCTGTGCCACACTGTAGGCCACGGAGCGCGTGGGCGCCTTCAGCTGCAGGAGGTAGGCAACGGTGTGGATGATGCGCCCCACGCAGAAGATGAAGAAGTGGATCCTGGCCACTGTGGGACTGGGATTCAGCAGGGAGTAGATGGCTCCCAGGAAGAGGAAGGGAAAGATGTTCTCCATGTCATTGCGGTGGGCTCTGAAAAAAGAGATAAAGTTGCTCCTTCCCATCAGGCTTCCCTGCTGTCTCCCATCCCTTCTAGCCAGAGCACCCATCCCTGGGTGCTGCTGGCCCTCTTTGTTGGATGGGGCAGATGCAACCCCCAAAAGAGTCAGATGCCCCCTACACACGCAGGCAGCAGGACTTCACACCTGGTGTCTCTCCCTTGGGAGGCTCCCAAAGCTTGCCCTCTGTGACTGGGACGCCTTTGCTGTGACAGATGACAGCTTGAGGGTCAGAGCTTTTAAATAAACAAAGCGAAACAAAGACCCCGCCAAGCTGAGAAAAGCTGGAAGCTGGTGTGGCGCCAGCACGGCACGGCCCCAGATGTGGCCACGTTACACAACAACAAGGCGGTTTCCAGACCGTGTTTTTTTTTTCCAGAGGAGAATCTCCTAGAAAGGGAGGGTTGGTGGCTTCACCCGTCTCCGTGAGTGCGTCCAAGAGGGACTGGGGAGGAAAGCCCCAAGCGCCCCCTCCACCTCCATGCTGTGCCAGCAGCACCTATTATACCTATGGAAATACCTATGTATTTCCACTGTAGTCAGGCCAGAGGGACCGCTGTGGCCTTGTGGTGACACATGGGCAATGATGGGACCAAACCCCTCTGAACACACGCCTGCCTGTGTGTCACAATGTCACCTGCCACCACCCACACTGCTACCGAACAGGAGCGGATCCTGCCGTTAGCCGTGTCCTTCCTCCCCCAGGGACCACTCTTCAAAGGAGGGAAACTGGTTCTCAAAGCAGCAGGTTGTCCTCACCCTCCCACTGCCTCTGCCTCTCCGTCTTTTGTTCCTTCGGGACTAAAGAGCTGCAGCACAGAGCCCCATCCCCGTGCTTCGATGGGGGGGTCTCAGGTTGTGCCCTGCTCAGTGGGGACACATCTGCGCTGGCAAGTGACCCAGGTGTGAGGCTCAGTTGCCTTTTCCCCATGCCCAAAGGTTTGAAAGGCAGAGATGAAGCCTCGATAAGAGCTGCCCTTGCTTCCCCATTGCTGTGCCCCAGGACATCTGAATGTTCACAAAGCCAAAAGAAAATCTTAAGCAATTTCTTCCCTGAAACAAAGGCCAAGATGCCTGTGCTGCTCTTCTGCGTAAGCTGAGAAGCGGCCAAGAAGTTTTAGGACACTCAATCACAGCTCATTCGTGCAGACACAGGCTGGGATAGACCTGGCTGAAAACTGACTTTGCCAAAGAAAGAGGGCTGTGTTCTAAATCCTGTATCCTGCCCTGGAGTCAGGTCTATGGAGCAGGAGATGTCCCCGTGTCTGCCTTGGTGACAGCCCCACCAAAGACATCAATTTCCTCAGACCAAGGTTTGCCAAATGTTCCATCAGAAATTTTCAACATCAAGCGCTGGGGTTTTTTGGAGGGTGGCTGCTCCCAGGCAGGGTTGGGCTGCGGTGAGCAGGGAGACAAAGTGGGGGCTGCGGTGAAGGTCAGCTTGGCCCAACCTCTTCCCCTTCACAGGGTTGCCCAGGAGCGAGGACATGAATGGACACCCACCACCTTGCCCCACAGCAGCCCCGTCCAAACAAGCCTCTCGGGACTCGAAGGTCCAGCAGGACTTGGAAGGACAAATGGAAGAATGGGAAGGAGAAAGTGGGGCTGGGAAGGGGAAGGCAAATTGTTGTTCCAGAGCTGAGATGCAGCCGGGGGCCTCTCTAAGAGGTGAGGGGGAAACCTCCCTCCCTCCCAGCTGCCACTTGCTCTCCCCAGCTCTGCTCCTGCCCCCTTCCTGATAACACCTGAGAATAAAACCCGACATCACCCTTCTTCAGGGGAAATACCTTGGGATTAATCTGTTTTCCCCAGGGCTGTGAACAGATCAGCAAGGACCGACCCCGAGTGCTTTAACTGCACAAGTCAGATCCCAGACAGCCCCAGGTCTTTGCGGCAGCTCTGTTTGTTTATTTTTATGCAAGTTTGTCTTTCTGACTAATCAAAAAAGGATTACAATTATTATTACTACCATTCTTTTTCGTTGCAAGGGAACAGCTTGTTTCCCCTTCTCCCCCTGAAAGAACAGGGATTAGGTGGCACTGGATGTTTTTTAGAGCAAGCCTGGCACGCAGTGAGAGGTGAGCGGCGCAGACCCCCCTCTCAGCAGAGCCGGCAGCCACGGGCTCGGTGACGGCAGGGCACGGCTCCAGCTCCTTTCCTGCACGTCACCAGTGATCCAGCCCAACACTTGGGGCACCTCCTTCTGGGTGAGGGGGACAGCAAACCCAGCCCAGGGCTGAACCAACCTGTGTTCTACCTCTGAGGAACCGCGAGCCTCACAGAAGAGGGAGAAGATTCAGAGTTTGCCCAGTCGAGGGGGCAGAAGTTACTGTGATCATGTCCAGACTCTTCCCAAATCCCTGTAAAGGGCAGCTGTTCACACCGTTCCCTGTCTATTCTGTGTAGGGATCTGGAGGGGTCTGGGCTCTTGTTGGAGCAGGGCACAAGAAGCTTTCGGGTGTAGGTATGAGACAAGCCCTCTGGGGCTTGCGGGACTTTGAGCACCTAGGAGTGAGTTTAATGGTGTCAGAGTCTGCACCCGGGTCCTTCCACTGGGTCCTCCAGTGCACACCATGCTCCTGGTAAAGATTAAACATCTCTGGTGTGCTGGGTCCCACAGCTGAGCTCCAGCCATTCAACCCATCCAGGTAATTACTTAATTAATGAGCCCTTTAGCTTCCCACTGCTTCTTTGCCAGCAGCTCTAGGGATGACCCTGCAGGGCCGGGGGAATGCCAACACTGCTGTGTACTCACCGGCGGCACCGCTCCACGTCGGGGTCCTCACGGTGGTACTGCAGCCCCCCGTTGCGCAGTGCATCCTCCGGGTTTGCAAATGCCTACAAGAGAAAGTCCCTATAACATATGTGCTCATAATGTTTTCAGAATCTTTACAGGTAGAAGCTTTTCCCCTAGTCTTGCTGGTGGGGATTTCTTCCTGCCCAAGGAGATCTCTCAGCCCCAGTTTCTCACCACTCTTCACAAACACAAGAGCTGCTGCACTTCCACATGCACGGTCCTGGGGGTTAAACTCTGCACATCCTGATGGGTTTTCCATATCCTCTGAAAAACCCAACTCTGCGCACCAAGCAGGTCCCTAACTGGGGGACACAAGGAAGTTCTGGCCTGATCCGATTCCACTTCTCCCCATGAAACCCACCAAAAGGAGATGTTGCCAACTGCCAAGTAAGATCACTGTTGGGACAGATCTCAGATGCCATGTTCAGTGTCTGCCAACTAACCAAGACTGAGAGATTAGTTCACCCTACCAAGAAAGAATACTCCCTAGCTGTTTTTTTGGAAGTGAGATTGTGTTACTGAAACCTGCCCCATAGATAGGCCTTACGGGTTGCCCAAGAGAGGTGGTTGATGCCCAGTCCCTGGACACGTTCAAGGTCAGGCTGGATGGGGCTCTCAGCAACCTGATCTAGTGGAAGATGTTCCCGCTCATCACAGGGGAATTGGACTAGATGATCTTTAAAGGTCCCTTCCAACCCAAACTATTCTATGATTCTATCCTAGTAAACTTAGAAAGAAAAAGGATTTATATGAGCTCACCACTTACGCTCAGACGCTGTTGCTCAGAGACCTGGTTACATGCAGCAGCTTCACTTTGCAACCTGGCAAGGACCCTGGCAAGGGCCCTGGCACTTTCTTTAATTGTGTTCCAGGGCTTAGCATCATTCAGAAACACCCGAGGAAAAGCCAGATCATCAGTTACGATGGTGCTACAGTACAGGGCTATCTATGTCTGTGATTTATCTGGGAGCAGAAATCTCTCCCTCCCGCTGCACTACTGTAGTCAGAAAATCCTCAAATACTTGAAAACAGATTATACAGGCAGCTGAGTTTTGCCAGGAGTTCAATTTGGGTTGTGGGTGATAAAAAGGTCTGGTTAACCCCTGGTTCTCCCTGTATTTCCCGTTGTGACCAAGAGCTATTTCCTCCAGCTATTGTTTTTAGTCTCCGTGACTTTCTGCTCTCCTGGAGCGCTCACACAGCGATTCGGCCTCCAAAAGCACAAAAGCTTTCTGCTACATTGCAAGAAAAAAAGAGCACTCCAATAACATGTTCTTTAACCTTTTTCCCCCTCCTCTTTTTACTTCAGACCTGGCAAATTAACTGTAAACAGTCTCTTTCCAGAAGCAGCTCACCTGCATGGCATTTTAGATCTGAAATTACTATTTAGATTAGGATTCAGAAATTATAAACATCAAGCTACAGATGGTAGAAACAAACAAAAAGAGCCAAAGAGAAGCGAGATATTTATCTGCCACAGCTATGAAACATGTTTTGCTTTCAACTTCAGTCAAAGAAAACTCAGTTGGCTTCAGAAAAATTCTGTTGGCCTTTACAGGAATAAAAGAAGGAAGAAAACCCACAGAAACCTAAGGGAAAAGACAGAAAGGGAGAAAATGGTAAAGCAAACTGAAACTTACCTTCTTTCTGAGTCTCACTTGTCCCGTAATGATGGCAACGACATACATTTTTAAAATCAATATTGTGCTGTAGAATGTAAACGACATAAACACTGTGTTTTCCATCATTTTGGGGGAAGGTGCCTCTCGGTCGCCTACAGCACTCTCAGCCAGCGGAGATCTTCCCTGGGCTGCGAGAAGGCTCTGTGGGAGAGGGGGCAGGAACAGCCACATTTAAAGACACCAGAAGTCATCGCTGTTTCTTCAGTGAAAGCTCACAGTCCCTGTAGACTCTTTCAGGCCAGACAGGCATTGACGAAGTAGCAGAGCTGCCCGTGAGCCAACCTCAGACAGGGACGTGGAGCAAGCTGCTTCTGCTCCTCACTCTCTGCCACCAGCTCCATGGGGATGCAATGCCCCTGCCTGGGATGCAGCCCCCTGGACCATATGGGCCACAGCAGAGCTAAGCCTAGCCACAGCTCGACCTCCTGCCTCCCTAACCCAGCCCACCACGATACCGCTGTCCCACCTTCCCACCAGTTTGTGCCCCCCAGGGATAGAGCTGCACGGAGCATCCCTTGCCCAACTGGGCACTGCTCACCCACGGACAGGAGCTGATCAGCCCTGGGAAGAAGGAGCTAGGAAGAAGGTAAGTACCTACCTCAGCTGCATCCAGCCCTGTGCTTCTGCGCTCCCTGTGTTCCAATCCCACAGCCCACCCCTCGGTGGCAGCACTCCCAGTATTCCCCAGTCCCGCCCAGTGCAGGCTGAGCTCTCCCGTGGCAGAGGCAGCCGGCCCTCCCCTACACAGCCACCTGCGGAGGGATGGGGCACAGGGCACAGAGACAAGACGTCCCTTGCCCCATCAGCGCCCATCACCCGGGGGTCTTGGCTGCTCCTGCAGCCCCAGCTCGGAGCGAAGCTCCTGGAGCGATCAGCCTGGAAGCACAACGAGGCAAGTCGCAAATTGCAAAGCCCCAAACCTGCAAATAGAAATAAACACCAGTCTGCCCAGCCCCAAAGACAGCTCATCCTGCTTTACTCCAAGAGGGTGAATCAGGGCAACCAGGTGCAATTTTGTCCTGGGTCTAAAAGGTGGCATTTGAATTTGGAGCTGGCTTTCCCCAGCCATCAAACACTGAGGAAGAAAGAGTGGGATCTAAGCCTCTGCAGGCAGCTGGATTGCTCTTCCAATGCAAACCTTTAACTCCTTCTTCCCCAGCCCTGGCCCCAGCGCTGGCAGCAGCAAACCTCCAGTGAGCCAGCAGCAAGGAGCAGATAAGAGCTCTCCAGGTTTATTAGTGTTGAAGGGCTGGATTTGGGGTTTGGTTCCTTTAGACAGAAGGGGGGGGGGGAACCAAACCACCAAACCTACTTATTTTAGGCAAAAGGAAATTGTTGGAAATTGAATGGAAAAATAATGCTTTGAGGATGTGAGCAGTTTTTCAATTAAAGGCCATATTGGAACAAAAGAAATTGTTTCAAGCCACAAAAAAAGCCTTTAAAAAAGTTTGCTATTTACAGAACCATCGATCAAAGCCTTAGTGCATCTAGGACTGGTTCTGTTCTTCAGGCCATTGAACAAAAGTAATCCTGTCCTTTCCAAGAGGGTCCAGAGTAACCCAAGAGAAGCATCACACCCAGCCCAGGGCCAGGCTCCGGTCCTACTGCTACAGACCTGCTTGCACAAGAACAGGTTTGTCACCAGCAAGGGGACGCCAGTGGCACCCCACTCCCCGGGAATGGGCTACAGAAGCCTTTTTCCTGAGGTGCTGGTGTGAATTTAAGGCAGTCTCATGCTCTGGGTGCAGCAGCCATGGTCCCAGGTGACACAGAAGTACTTTTGATGCAAGCATGATTATATAGGCAGACCCAAAGGGTTGGCTCTTGCTTGGGAAACAAGCCAAGAAGAAAAACAGTCAACTCTCTGTCGGGACAGTGCTATCCCACCAGCCCTGACCATCAGCTGAGGGATGCCACAGGCCAGCCCCAGCCTCTGCCCTTGTAGAAAAGAGGGTTATACCATTTCTTGTATTCCCAGCAAATAGTCAGCAAAGTCACACCAGGGCAGCTCTCCTGACAAGGTCAGCACTGCAGAAGAGGTTTTGCTTCTGCCACGCTCAGCTCCAAGGAGAGCTGTGTGCTCTGGCTATTCCAGCCAAGGGCTGAGCTTTCCCCATGTCCATCCAGAGCAGATGTCCTTCCTTCCATCCCAGACTGCCCTCTCCAGACCCCTGCACTGCTCCCAGCCAGGTAGAGTGGGGCTCAGAGCTAGAAAGACCTTTCAAGCACACCATCAGGCATGGAGATCTGCTATTTCTTTGCATTTGCCTCTGAATCTTCTTCACCGCCCTGATGCTGCAAACTCAAAGATGCTGCAACGCTCACCCAGATGCACGGGCTCATCCCTGTGACATCTAAGTGTGCAGAGAGCCTTTGAAAACCCTGAATGCTTGGTTTAAAGGGAGAGGTACTTGCAGCTGGTCACCACCACCACCCCGGCGTCAGGGCGGCTACGGAACAAGTCCTGGCACAGCCCAGCATGGAGCTTCACAGCCAGGCAGTGAATGCCTCCAACCAGCTGCTTCCCAAGGTGTGGGAATGGGGACACCAGGGCACACAGCAGCCACGTGGATTCAAACACGGGGGTAATGGCTGGGGTGTTCAGCCTGGACCCCAGCTCTGGGGTGCCGCCAAACTGCATCCAACCCCACTCATGTCTCCCTGGAGTTTGGCAGAGTATTATAAACACCCAAATGTCAAGCATAAGCAGTTGATGGCAAAGCCACATCCCAAACACTGCTCCCTCCCATCTCCCCTCTCCACAGCTGAGAGGGAACAAACCCTTAGAGGAGAAGACCCTGGTGCACAAGGACCAGGGTGTTAGAAGGGCCAGCCCAGCCCTGCAGCAGAGGTGAGACTCCCTCCAACAGCCCTTTCCCCAGCTCTCCTGGGAGTGTGGGGCTAGGGCAGGCAACCAGACCCTTCACAAACACATCACACCCTCCAAGGAGCCACTCCAGTTTTTACCAGTTGAGGATCCAGCCCACAGGCTCTTCGGCAGTGAGACCTTTTCCCTTCATGCACCTTCTTCCCCTTCTGAGGCAGCCAGCACACCTCACTGAGCAGCAGGAATACACATACGCTTGGTACCACCTGCAGACAAGCCAGGACTTCTCCTGCTAGCCAGCCAGCCAGACTCTCTCCTCCTCAGCGTTATTCAAGCACTGGCAGGAAGCCCTGGACAATTTGCACCAGCCACTGGCACAAATTTAAATTGAATGGAGTGATCAAGAAGCACAGTTTATTTAGATGTAAGCCCCTGGGGCAGACCTGGGCGGGTGTGGGTGTTGTATGTGCTGGGCAGGCTCCATGGTGTATAAAAACCACACGGGCAAAGAAAGTTGTTTTTTCCACATTTACGCACTTCAGACCCTTTCACCGTCACACCGAGCTGGATCCCAGTGGGGAGGGCCAGTGTCTGTCAGCACAGCACCTACGTGTGTGGCAGTGAAGGGCAGAAGCTGCCTGTGAATGCAGGTATAATGCTCCTGGCATCCTGGGTCCTCCTTGATTTCTCAAGTTGAGGGGTCTCAGACCAGTTACATCCGCAGTCCTTCCTGACCCAGGGCGATGCAGCTCCCAGGAGTATGTTCAACCATCCCATTAATCCGGGCGGAAGCAGGCTGTTAATATTAACAGTTTGATCCTCCTCCATGGGTCACATCCTGCTAGGAAAAAGCCATTGCTTGAATGAAAACGGGTCTAAGGGCTGTACGTGCTTAAACAAGCGGTGCCTTAAAGCCTTTAGCATAAGAGGTTTCAACCCAGGACAGGACCTACCCAAAACCAACACCACTAGCAAAAACAACACTCTTTTTTGAGAAATTATTAATAAGAATGAGGGTCAGGCTTTGAAAGATTTAGTCACCAGGTTAGGGTGACTCTGGGAGCTGTGGGGAAAAGATGGAGGGTTCAGCTGGAGGAGAGACTGAACAGCAGCAGGAGAAGGAACGAACAATTCATGGGAGACGCTTTAGAAAGTACTTAAAAATAGAAGCTTCTAGTAACAATCCTGCTCTGGAAAGATTATGGAATAAAGTTCACCCACAGTTCCCACACGGGTTGTTATTTATTTGACCAGCTGAATTACACTATAGTATTATAACTACATGTTTTTCCACTATCGTTATGCCGGGGAATTTCCTGGTGGCAGCTACACGAGAGGGTTGGTTGTGCAATAAATGCTTCTCAGTGGAGCATAGGCACCTCTGCCAGGGTGCCATGGCCTGATCTCGAAGGGCAGCTTTGGGCAATTACAGCTCAGATTTCCCCCAAGTTTTCCCAAAGAGCAATTACATCCAACAGCTTGGCTGAGCAAAGAGCCCAAGGGGACTGCACCAGCCTGGAGGAGACAGGCAGGTGGCACTTCTCCAGCGTGCTCCCACATCCTGGGTGATGTTGCTGCGGGTGCCGGTGCCCTCCTTCCCTGCCACTTCTTCCTGCCTCTCTCAGCTCGGAGCCTGCAGACGTGCCCGGCCCCAGTGATCGCTTGCCCTCAGCTGTGCCCAGCCCCGGGAAATCCAGCTGCCCACGGGAGGTTGTGCTGCGCTGGCTCATCAAACAGCTTCAAGTAAAGGCATGAGCAGTTGAGCTATTTATTAGAGAAAGTTGCTCCACCTGCGTTCACTCCTTAGCCTGCACGGAAAGTCACCCATTGCCATGACGCACCTTCTTCCCAAGATGAATGAAAGCCCGTTGCTTCACCTGGAGCTCCTCGTCCCCCAGCTCCTGGGCTCCTCACTGCTCTTTGCAGCATGCAGGACAGCAGAAAGTACAGCAAAGTACTGAAACCAACAGTGTTAGCATTGCCTGAGACAAATGGGATGCTTCAGTCTTTGGCAAACTTGGGAAGATTTTGTCTGTTTTGCATTTTAAAGTGACTGTACTGGCTGGAGTATCTGGGAGTTCTTGAGCATGAGGAATATGGGATCAGACCCTCCCAAATAGTCCTTTACACTCAGAAGACCGGATGCCTGCAGCAGGAGAGGCCCGGGGAAGGGACAGGGGTATGGGGGGCTCCGTGTCTCAGGCAAAGAGAAGCAGAGGAAGCTGCAGTTCCCCAGCCAGCCCCAGGACAGGGACCAGGCCCAGAGCCAAGAGAGAGGTAGTGGCACGTCCTCCTGCCTTCTCCTTCCAGCTCCATCCACTGCTCCTGGACTGCTGCCCTGCTCTCAGCCAGTCTCCTGCCCCAATCCGTTATACCCACCCTGGCTGCAGAAGAGTCACTATGTGCCCTGCTGCTGGGACAGCAAGGAAACACTAGAAGAGAGGCCACCAGGCCATGAGCACGTGGGAGGCAGATTATTTTCTCTTATTCCGAGTCTGGGATTCATGCCTGGACTTTCTCTTAGAGGAAAGAATTCCTTGGCTACGCTGCTCTGTGCCTGCTGGAAGAGGGGCTGAGAGAAGTTATTTCTCCTCTTCCCTGGTTTCTCCCTCTGACCCAGCTGGTGTAAAAGCTTTAGGCAAAGACACAACCTGTCACTGATGCCACGGGGTAGGTAGAAGATAGGTCAGGGCTTGGTGTGTGTGGGAAGCTGGCATCTTTCTCACTTAACCACACCAGAGCAACTTGTGATGTGTCTCCCTTCCCAAGAAGAAGATCCCACCAGCTGTAAACAACAGGCAAAAACATGCACATTACTGCCCAAAAAGAGGGATTTTCCCTGCCAGACTGGGAGAGAGCAGAAACAAATCCTGCTGCCAAAAATTTCAGAATCGGGAAACATTTCCTAGACTTCAAGCATTTGCAAAACTACAAAGTAAATACAGATTCCTTGGTGGGATGCTCTTGAGCAAGAGCAAAGGTAAAGGATCCTGCATGGTCCTGCCTCCACACGCCACGTTATGGAGAAATGGGAATCCGGGCCCATTTTACAGCATTAAGAGCGTTGGCTCACTAGTAGGGCTGGGAGAAAAAGCAGATGTGGTCCTAGATCTCAGCCGTATGGAGAACTGACATTCAACACCAGATGAGCAGCTTTAAGGAAAAAAGAAGAAAACAAACTAAGATGGCCTTTCTTTTCTTCAGTGCCTGGCCAAGGGCTGTGAACTCCTGCTGTGCTGATCCCCAGGGCTCTGCTCGCCCTCATAAGTGCAATGTGGTACCCAGTTTAACAACAGGGATCTTTTTTGGCAGGTGGGTACCTCTTAGCTCCTGGGCTGTTAACCCTGCTTTGAAACCCAGGAAAAACATCAGAGGTTGCTCATTTTAAAGCTCTTTAAGTTCTCTTTTCAGCAGAAAGGCATTTTCAAGTTGTCAGACACACGGAAACATAGGACAACAGGGAATAGAAAAGTCAGTGCTTCACTGCCAGTCCATGACCTCAGCTGAGGGTGGCCAGACCATCCTGGTGAGACCAACTCTAAGGAGAGCCTTCCTTCATGGCCTTGCCATAGAGCTTCACCTACCACAAAGCTTTCCAAAACAGAGCTTATTTTTAAAAACCTGAGTTTTCTGTGTCCACTCCATCACCCCTAGACTAAACAGCAGCATTTCCTCCCACCCTTCCTTATAGGTCATGTTTTCTAAATTTCTTTATCACACACGCTGATCTCCTAAACGTTCTCACTTCCCACAGCAAGGTCCTTAGCAGCAGAAGGATGGTTGATCTTCCTTGAGCAGCAGACCAGGGCCTCCTTGTGAAGAGACCTGACTCAGACAGAAGTCAGAGCTTCTCGGCAGTTTGAGGTTTTCTGAGTGAGTCACTTGTCAGCCTGTAGCTATGATCCAGATGAATGTTAAAACTTTCCCTTTCTTTTCCCTGCTCTGGGTGACATGCCACACATCTTTCAGGCTTGCTTCAGCATCTCAGCAGCCAGAAGAAAGGTAGTCCAGGTCTCAACTCTGATGTTATTAATGAACATACCCTGCATGCAATGCTAAAACGACCCTCCCCATAATCAGCCTGGAAAGCAGGGAGTAATATAGCTGCATTATTTACAGCTTCTGTGGCCTGGAAGCTTTTTATTGCAATGCTGTCTCAGCTGCCCTCTTCCTCACAGTGGTGGGAGCAGTCACAGAGCATGACCCAGGCTGCAGTTATGTCCTGAGGCAGCAGAGCAGGAGATAAGACGGGAATGAAGCTCACAGGCCCCTGCCTGGACGTCAGAGCAGGGATTACATACCCTGTGCAAGGCAACATCTCCCACACTTGAAAGTTAAAAAACAGTCAGTGTGTATTTCCCAAACCCACAGTGAGGAAAAGGATGAGAATGCATACAACTCCCCAGAGTGATCCCCTGACTTTAACAAGACCAGAACGTGGCCTGAATGATGCAAGGAAGTAGAGAAACCTCTCCATGCCACACCACAGGCACTGGTGCATGGACTAAGTATCCTCAGATTTCTTCCCCGCCTGAATGATCCATCAGCAGGTTTATATTACTCTCTTGATTTGCAGCTATGTCCTCATGTCCATGATGTGTGCCCAGAAATCTGCTCCACCCTGTTTTTATCCAACCCTGAGCGCTCTACACAGCCCTCCATGAGGAGATTCATGCTCATTACAAATGTTTACAAAGCAGCAGAATGCGTCTGTCTAGCACAGCAAATTACGGTCAATAGTGCCACCAACTCAGCCAAAAAACAACCAAGAAGTGCTATCCCATTAGGGAGAAGCTGCATCCAGATGGGAAGGCTGCGGAGGAAACAGAGGCCAAGGGATGCTCTGGAGGCCAAGGGATGCTACGGCCACATTAGCAGGGCTGGAGCTGTCCCACAAGGACAGTTAGGCAACAGAAAGGGGTTGGGACCTGCTCTGATGGGATTCCCATGGTATTCCCCCATACCACGCTGGGGGAAGTTTCTGAACATGTTTGAAGAGCAGCAGGTCCCTTCCACCAGCAACAGGAGCCAGGAGCTTGCCAGGTTGTACCAGCCACGGGAGACACTGTGGTTTCAAGACAGTACAAGCCCCTGCAGTAGCTGGCAAAGGACCAAGGTTTCTCTGGCCCCACACACCCCACTTCATCCTGTCTTCAGAAACCAGAGATTAACTCCAGCTCTGACTCACAAAGTTTAATTCTCTTTCTTGCAAATTTGTTGTCATACGTGACAGTGATGCTTGATAATTACATGTATCAAGCCACTGTCCAAACTGTTAGAATTAAATTACTTCCTGGGACATTAAGTTTCATAATGAAACACGACAATCATCATCTTTTTATGGGATGTCCTTTCTTTTTTCTTATGTTAGAGAGACTCGTGGGAGGTTAAGAAGATCAGCAGTTCTTGCTCAGCTTTGTCCAGCGTACTCCTCCTTCCATAGATGTTTGTGAAATCACCTCTTACTCAGCTTTACCACAGTCCCATTCACTTTCATCTCTCTTCAAAGGCGATTCCTCCATGCTTTTGATTATCCCAGTCAGACTTTCTTATTTCCCTCCACTGCTGAAGCAAGCAGATGACCACCACATGACTGCCAACTATTTTGACCCCTTGCACTCCAACTGTCCTTCAGCTCATTTTTCTTTTAAATGCCCTCAGGTCCTCACTGAGGGGTCTAGGATGACTCCACACCTAGTTATTTAGTACTCTGGAGGGGCTACTCCCAAATGGAAGGAATTTCAACTATGTAAGAAGACATATCTGGGACACTTACTCTGCATCCATCTGGCTCGCTCATCTCTGTTCCTTTGAGGCCCTTCTGTATGCCCCAGCACAATCTCCCCTCTCGCTGTGCTACTAGCATGGACTTAACATTGTTCTTTGTAGAGCACATCCATTCTCCTCTTTTCAACTCATTCCAGCTCGCTGTTGGCCACGGGGTTCCCAGCTTTCAAACACACATTTTAACAATAGCTGGAAACTAAAGTCCTGCATGCAATCTTTTATCTTAGCCGAGTACATTTTTCTTCCTGTTAGATAACATATCTCCTGGAAAAAGAACCTAAGATTTTCAGATGCCTTCCTGATCCTCCATCCTTATTTAACATTGATGAATCTGTCTCTATATCTAATGCTCTCCAACAAACTAGGAACCTGACAAGGCATTGCTGTCCTTTAGCCTTCACTGGCCAACTGCCTGGTGCTCTTCTCCTGCCTTGCAACCAGCTGGCAAGTACTGAGCCCAGCTCCACAACCTCCACAACCCTCCAAGGGCAGGCAGAGCCCAGCCTGTCCCAACAAATGGAGGAACTATTACAGCAGCAAGTAGTTGTTTTCTCCTGGTGAACCTACTTGCTCCTCAATGCCAACGGCTGCAGCTGATCAAAACCAGGCAAAAGTCTTCATTTAAGCATGAGCTGGAGTCAGAGAAACAGGAATAACAGAGGCGCCAGTCAGAATAGCTGTTTTGCAAGACTAATTTTAGTGACGTGTATTTATGGCTCTTCCATAGTGGATGGGTGAAAGAGCTGCGTGTTTAGTTTTGCAAACCCCAAGCCAAATGCAGCCTCTGACTCTAGACCAACCCAAAACCTATTGAGCACTTTAAAATCCTCTTTCACCTAAGGGTCCCAAAGCCTTGGATGGGGATGTCTGCTTAGTAACACCACCACCTTATATATGTTGGATGAAATACAAGCCACTTGCCACATCAGAGTCCATGACTTGGAGAGAGGGCACAATGTTAGTCATGCCCTATAATCCTCTTCCCGTGGCAATCCTCCTCACCACATAAACACAGTGTTTTCTTATTTCATCAAGTTCAGGTTTCATCCCTTTCACAAAATTTTTATCCCTGAATTATTATTTGCAGCAGAATTGAAGTTCTAAGACAGAATATGGGCTAAAAGTTTTCCTCTTATTTCTTGTTCTCTCAATGAGAACTATTGCTACACACGGCAGACAGGCTCACACAAGAGCTACTCCACTCCAGCTGCTTCCAGGCCAGCCAGGAGAACAAAACCAGAAAGCATGTCCCAGACCCAAACTGGAGCCCAGTCAAAGCCAAACAGGAACAGTCTCCGGTTTCAGATTGAGCTCAGTTTTAAAAATAAGGGAAAATACAAAGGCAGGATTGAGGTGACTGCAATCCAAGTCTCACAGCATCCCTGTCTTACCAATGTGGAACCTACAGCACCAGGTTTAATTATCTTTCTTGCAAATGTGTTGTCATATATGACAATAACGCTTGATAATTACATGTGACAAGTTCATTGTCCAAACTGTTAAAATTAAATTACTTCCTGGGACAATAAATTCCATAATGAAACACAATTTACATTAAGATGATGACGATAATTTTTTGGGGGGTCCCCTTCCCCTCTTGTTCATGCCATGGAGAGACATGGAAGATTAGGAAGAACAGATAATGTGATTTACCCAGAGCTGGGTGACAGCGCTGTGACTTGACCCCTGGAGTCCAAATGCAGTCCCTAGATCTAATCACCAAACCACAGAGGATGTCTGCACCATGAATGTTTAGTTTACAAGTCAAAACAGAGCCTAGCTGCCAGCATGCAAGTGCAATCCGATAGCCCATCCGCTGGCTCTATCGCCACTATTTCATACATTATTCATCTCCATCTTGCACAACAGAGGCCCAGAAATCAGAACCCACAGGCAATTAGCAGAGTTGGCTCTGCCCCAGCCTTCTTTGTTTTCCTGCCCTGAGGCTGCCTCTCTCAGCTACCAGCCCAGGTGGATTTGCATGGTCCACAGGTGGCTGCTGCTGCAGCTTTATTTGCACCTGGCTTTGGGTGGTTCCATTAAACCACTATTTGCTGTATCACCCAGCTACAGACTAAAAAACTCTCTTCTCCTCAAAGCTTGTCACTGCCTCAGTCCTGGCATCTCCTGTTCATATGAAGAGAAACCTCTCGCTTTTCCTAAAGCCTAAGAGCTGCCTCTATCCATCCCTTCTACGTCTGGAGCACACAGTGGTCCAGGGAGGCACAGAGCCAGTCTGACTGCCAGGCACTTAAACAACCCCCTGTGCTTGTTATAAGAAAGACCTTCTCCATCCATCATTGCTTGATGGAGTTGGTATGAAAGATCAAACAGGTTTCAGCACCAGGTCTCACCATATAAAGAACAAAGAAATACCCTGCCAGCCTCTCACCTTGCACTTTTATCTATAAAATATTACCTTTCAAGGAAGTTCCCACGGGAGGCAAGAAATGTGAGAGCTGCTTCGCTCACCCACATTGATACTGTAGGTCAAGCATGGCTTTAAATACCTCCTCTCACTCCTACCCCTACGAGGTAACACGACCTGTGTAGCTCCACCAGCTGAAAACCACTTGATATCAGATTGAAAATCCTATTTGTCTCCCTCTGCAGAGATTGCTGACATTCAGGGCAGCCAAAAGGCATCAGCACCACTGATCAACCTTGCCTGATCCTCAGCTGCTGTATTTTGCACTGGGTGGAGGCTGTACCAGTGTAGACCTGGTAAAGCTCCGGACTGGACCACCATTACATCCACACACTGTAAGGTCCCATGGGTTGATTATTCTGTTTGTACAGCACAGCGAGACTCTGGTCTCCGTCTGCAATTCAGGCTCAGGCAAACGGGCTTTATGGTTGGGCATCCAGACTGGGAATCCTTTTTTCTCATTGTAGGGAAGAACCCCTCGACTGCGTTTTCTAGAGACACCATCCAGATAAAAGAACCCTATTAGTACATCAGAATTTTACAAGGGTTCAGACATAATCAAAGGAATTATTTCACCCAGGCAGATTTATTTGGACATGTGTACAATGTCACACTTTACTCAAATCCCAAGCTCATCCATGCCTTTCCTTGTTGGACTGTCCCTCTTCACACAGCTCAGTGGCACACACTGACCCAAAGGACTCTAGTTCTGTATCACAGACAAGGCTTTTCAAGCCTGCCCAAGGCAAACCGTGGCTCAAGCTCTTGAGTAAAGATTTCAAAGAGAGAGCAGAATTGCTAAACCCTTTGCTATGAAATGCCACATTAAGAAGAACTTTAATCATCTGCAAACCTCAATTTTCCTACCTGCAAGAGAAGGATGACACAGTCTCCTGACTCCCAGGGTGTTGTTAGGATTAGACAATGTTTGCTCAACGTTAATGTCGATTTTGGTGTCTTGTGTTATTGCTACTGTCACATTATAGAAAGGTCAGTGAACACATCCGAGTGAGTCAGAGCGTTCCCGCAGCGTTAGCGTTGCCCTCAGAGCTTAACTAGGCTCTGTATTTGGATAAAGCCCACCGCAATCCCACCCTTAAAAGATCCCAATGTACGTCAACAGTGGCAGCCCTTTCCTGTCACTTCCTCATCTCTATTTTTAGGAAAAGGAGCACTTGGAAGATGATGCTGAATTTGAAGCGGGGAAAGAAAACAAACCACTGAGCATTAGAGAACGTCTGGCTGGAGTCAGAAGGCAGAAGAGAAGATGTGGACAGAGATATGTTCAGGTAGAAATTAAATTGAATGTAGGGAATATAGAATCTCTCACTTCCTCTTGTCTAATTCAGTGAGAAAATCTAGCCAGCCCAACACCTCGTGTAAAATAGCAGCCACATTACAAAACCTCTTTCCTAAAGCACTTGGAAATACTGAGGACTTTATATACTCTCCAACAAAAATACAGACTTTTTCTGGGAAGAGCACAGGTTCATTTGCCCTACAGTTCTTACCTGGAAACCTCTTGCACTCCATGAACTCAAGGCAAGGCTGCAACACCGATTCCTAGCACTCCGTCCCCTGGCTGGAGACATTATGTTTCTTGGCTTTCTAGCCATCTGCGAGGTATGCTGCCTCGTGATCAGAAAGCCATGCTAACCATCCATATCCCAAATTTTCTAGGCTCCCTGCCATAGAGCTGCAAGCCCAAAGTCCTGAAAATGTTGACTTTAAACCAACAATGCACAAATCAAACTGTGAGTGGATGAGAGTACATTTCAACACACTGACAGCAGAGCAAGGCCAGGCAAAGCTCTCCTCCAGGACTTTCTTCTCTCCTCACCCTTGGCCTTAAGTACTCCATGTCTGCATCCCTCACCTCTCCCTTTGAACACACTCACCCCATCTCCACTACCTCCCCTATCCCATTAGCTTTGGCACGCCAAATTACTCACTTCAAATACCCCATATCCCCCAGCCCATACCACTGCTCCCCAAATTCCTACTTTCCCTCTCCCTGTAATCCCCCCCAAATCCTTACCTCTCCCACACCCTCACCTCCCCACCACTGATCAACACCACAAATCACAGACATCCAAAACAGTGCTTTTCAACAGTTCTTCTCAGCTACAAATTTTCAGCTCATGGCAAGTGATTCACAATGACCCACTGCTGACTGACCACTACCATCCCCTCTGCTGGTCAGGGGGCCAGTGGGAATACATGACAGGATGCCAATTCTGTGCCCAGGAAACAGAAGGGCATTGAGACAGAAGAACAACATGTTCCTCAGCACAACACAACAGGCGACAAGACGCTGCACTGCAGAGTGAGTGTTGCAGGGTCTGTGCTCCACTTGGAGCTTCCAGACAGCTGTTCAAGGAAATTGCCATCAATGTCAGCCCCACCACCGCTATTAGACATCTCATCCATGTCCGGGCCCAGCTTGAACCCATTTAACTTGTAAGGGATAATGAGATAACAGCATGACATGTTGCAGCTGAAGGTTATTTAAACACCCATCTGGTACCTGTTATGCAGCATACATCCTATTGTTGTATAGGAAATATATGCCACCTCCCTCCCACATGGAAAGGAGAAGATCTATAGACATGTCCTATGCTACTCCTTCTTTTTGCATAGATGAGGCAATTCTTCTTCTCTGAATTATTTCTAGCATATCACTTTGCATTTTCTATCTGCATTCTGGGAGATGTAGTCGCTTCCAGGCTGGTGAGACCTTGTGAAATGACACCAGACCACAATGAAAAAATTAATAAGGACAAGGAGGATCCCCTTCACACATCAGTCAGAAGAGGCTCTGTGCCAGCTGCATTTGAAAGTGTGGACCATAAACTGTGAAACTGAGTTGCCCTTTATATAACGCAACTTGGCACTATGCTTTATTCTGGAGAGATTCATGGGTGACAATCCGTTTCGGTGTTTGTGGCACTGCACTCTGTTTCTACAAAGGAATGGTGAAATATCTGCTGAAATCTGTGAGGTGGGCAACATAACCTGCATTTGCTTTTAATTCAGATGTACAACCAAGAAAATCTACAGAGCCCAACCAAACAGCCTCATTTCTTTACTCAAACTCTCCATCTTTCTTTGTAAGATGACTTTGGGTGTTGTCGGTCCTTTGCTGAACTCCCTTGTGAAGCTCTCACCCTCTGTGAAGCCTGAGCAGCAATGAGGGCTGGGTTGTGTGCTGTCCCAAGAAATCACGTTCCGTAACACAAGCGGTCAGCTCTGCAGATGGGTACTCTCTCTGCTGTTCTTCTCAGCCATGACTCGGTTTTCTGCAATAGCTGTTCTACCCTGCAAATCCTGGGCTAAAACCTTTGTCTGACACCCCATCTAGCGTTCAGCACAGCCAAACGCAGAGAACTGCTGCACCAAGGAAAACAGGAAGTTGACTGGAAAATTCCCAGTATTTTTTCAGTGATATTAAACCACCTTTGTACAAATATCACTTGAGCTGACTTCAGGAGAGCTCTAACAGAGTCCAGACAACACGTAAACCTGCATATGCCACTGTCAGTGTCTTCCTCTGGCTTCTGTTAACTCCTCAGCAGCCCAAACCCTGGGGCTCTGAAGACACCCCTCTGTAGGTGAGTCACCTGGGCAAACTACCCTGAAACAACACACCTAGAGTCTAAGCTGTGCCCACCTCAGAACTCAACGACTGCTGAGAGAGAGGACTCTCAAAATAGGGAGCATCAGGGATTCCCAGTAGCTCAGCAGCACAGGGCACTTTTTCAAGTGAGAGACCAAATCTCAAGCATGGATTTCGGATAACAAATGATGCTGCTCAGTGTTTTTCCAATGAGATTTTAAAAACAAAAAGAGAATTACTTAAAAGTCCTTTCCGCATTTTCTTCACCTTTTAAAAAGAAACAGTGTTTGCTGAGAAAAGGGAAGCTGTTTCAGTGTCTGTCCTTCCCCTTTGCAAACACACTTCGCGGAGTTGTCAGGACAAGGTATCTGCACTAAGAACTTGGTTTTATTAAAGCAGCTTTCTGACACATTCAGTCCTGCGAGTCACACAGCTCCAGCCACTTCTACAGAAAGCCTTGGGCTCTGCAATACCAGGTGCACAACCCACTCTGAACTAAACCCAAAACAAGCATCGTTATGTTCCTGGCTAATCACCAGACCAATTAGCACCTTGGTTAAGATGCAGTGAGGTTCCAGCCCTGCTCCCCTCAGAGCCCAGATCGTTCTGATGAAACTCTCGCTCTACCCTTGCAGAGACATCCTGCTCACAACACTGAGATCCCAAGGAGAAGCGAGATAAATCTGTTAACGCATTAACACCTCCAGCTTACAGGAGACTTTGCTTCCATCCTCTTGAACAGCCTCAGGCCCCACACTCAGGAAGTTATTCTGCAATTTCTGTCTTGCTTTCTGTTTTGCTTTCCTTTCCTGCTGAGCCAGCCACCATGACGCTTATGAATGCTGCTGTATTCTTCATTCTCGCACCCACTTTAATGCCAGCTTTGGACCCTCTCAGCACCTCAATCTTCATGGGCAGTGCTGCTGTCGCTTGGCAGCTCCTCTCCCCTCACTCCTGGCTGAAGTGCAGTCTCCTGGAGTGCTGCAATACAAAGGACACGCTGAATTTATCAGGTAAGGCAGTGGCAAGGGCACTCTGGGCCCAGTTGTCAGTGAGACCAGCTGATGGTCCTTCCCAGGGTGGTGAAGGCTTCCTTTTTAGTGCCAGCGCCAGCCTCCTGCTTCTCATGGCAGTACCGGAGCATTTCCCTTGCTGGTGTCTTGGTTTACCTTGGCAGAAGGAGGCAAAATTCTGGAAGTGAATTCAGGGCTAAGAGCTAAAGAAATAATCCCACATCTTCCCGAAGGGGACATCCCAGTGGATGGCGGCCTGTAATACATATCAAAGAGTAGCAATTAGTGGTAGGTCTAGATTCAAAGCACTCTGCTTTGCTGCCCTGAGACAAGCAGGCTGGCAGTCCTCAGCGACTGGGGAAGAAAGGGTTGTTTCACCCTGCCTGCGGGGAACTAGTGCAGAGTCTGAAGAGCTTTTTAACCATAAGCCTTTTAACCATAAACTCCTGATCCTGCCACCTAGAAAACCCTCTTCCCTTTGTCATGGGGTTACAAATATTACTTCATTTCAGTGCTGGGATGCAGATTTCAAAACAAATCCTCAACTGTTGGGAGACCTGCATGCCCCCAGGTACTTCAATATGTCGCTTCCTACCAGCTCTGGATCTGCTGCTTACAAAGAAGCTGTTTGCTAGTAATTTAGTCACTGAAATACCAGGTGTGGTACTTTTTAAGAGAACGTTATACAGCAATAGGACTACATTTTTCTATAAATGCAAGGTACACTAGATGCCACAAAAACAGTTAATGAGAATTTAGCACATGCAGGGAACAAGCCTCTGCAAATACATTAGGTGCCATCCCAGGACTTTATAGGAGGCAGTAGCCACAAACCGCTGGGACTCCTGCCTATCTCGTACTAACCGCTTGCTCCCCACAAATGCCATCAGGAGTCTGATTCATGACTTTGCTCCTCAGTTGGATTTTCTGCAGATTCACAATCTTCTCATGGCCAGAGAGCAGCAGAGCACTGGTTTTCCCTGACTGCAATTCAGCTGCAACGAAAAAAAAAAAACAAAAAACGGGGTGGTGGTGGTGGGGTGGGATGGTGATGGGAATAATACAGCATTTTCTGATTCTTCCCTCCCCTTATTCCTTCAGTTATAAAGATGGATTTGGACCGAAAAGTCTTTGGCCAGCATCTTGCTATCCAGATAGTACTGAGAGCTCTGAGTGCAAATATGCGCTCTGAACGGCCCAGGAAGCCCTTGGTGATGTCCTTCCACGGCTGGACTGGAACAGGCAAAACATTTGTCAGCAGCATCATTGCAGAAAACCTCTATCAGCTTAATACACCAAGACAGAGGTTTGTGCACCACTTCAGCACACTACTGCATTTCCCACACCTTTCACACATCCAACTCTATAAGGTACTTGTAGCTTTATCTCACTTTCTCCAATTCATCTGCAACTGTGAGTGTACTCACAGGTATCAGGTAATTTTGCCTCTTCTCACAGGAGCAGCTGCAGAATTGGATTCGGGGCAATGTCAGTGCCTGTCCAAGGTCCCTTTTTATCTTCTCTGAAATGGATCAGATGCCACATGGCCTGATAGACTCTATTGTGCCATTTCTTGGCTACCATGAAGAGATGGATGGTGTTTATTATGGCAAGGCGATCTTCATCTTTCTGAAGTAAGGAAAGCCAAAAGAGAATTACAGTCCCACAGAATCCACAGGGACAAAGGGAGTAAGACAGAACTGACAGGTTTGTCCCTTGCTGTCTGTCTTTACAGACACGTTATCAATGAACACGCACAGCCATTGTGTCAGCCAGATCTCACACTGTAAAGAAAAGCGAACTGCCCTGGCACTGAAAAGGCTCCCATTCCTCAAATGAATGGGAAAAGGACAAGGATCTGTGGTGCCTTCCAAAAATGCTGGAGAGGCCACTTCCACAGTGGTCAGTAAATATGTTTTCCCCAGCTCTATTATCCCACTGGTAGGCAGTAAGTTCTTTGTAAGCTGTGTGGGACTTCCCTAGGGACCATTTGAGATGCAGGGAGGGGAAAACTCACTTACTGAAGACAATTTGCACACACAGATCAAGGGAGCACAATTCCTCCAGGTACTATTCCTAGAAAATCCCTTTGCTGAGGGTCCCCCCAGCTCTGTTCACAGCATGACCAAAGCAAGCCCAAACCCCAGGCTTTAGGCTGCAGTACCTCTCAACTTGCCTTCATGTTCAAACACAAGGCAAACTACCTATTTCAGCCTGAGAAAGCAATTACCACTGTGAATAGCAGCTCATTAGCAAGCCTCTCATTAACACCTGGCAGCAGGACCAATACCCTGCTCTGTTGAAATGACAAATGTAGTAGTTCAAGCCACTGTGCCAAAAGGAGAGCTCATCCCATCAGACTCTGCTGTCATTTGGGAGATAGTGTGGTCCTTGTCACTTCCCATCTCTGTAAGGACAGGTCACTTCCACTCCAATGCAGATTCACACAGAGTGACTGCTAGATAGGAGCTATAAAGATGGCAAAGATACAGCTCTAATGAGCCAGTGAATCACTTTCCTAACAGCAATGCAGGTGGAGATAAGGTAACAGAGATTGCCCTTGATTACTGGAGAAGCCTGAGGAGAAGAGAAGACATTCCTGCAGAGAAACTCCAGTCTCTGCTCTCAGAGGAAATTTTCAGGAACAGAAACAGTGAGTACCTCTGGGGTCAGTCCCAGGAATGTTGGTGTCTTCTGCAAAGTGATCCATGAGGGGCACAGCAACAGGCTGGCCTCCACAGCACTCTGATGGTAAAGCTCCCATTCTCTCTTCCAGGTGGCTTCTTTCACAGTCAACTGATCCAGAAGAACCTGATTGACTATTTCATCCCTTTCCTTCCTCTTGAATATAAACACGTGAGAGAGTGTGTCCGGCAGGAGCTGCGTATGCAAGGGCATCCTGAGGATGAAGACCTCATTGTGGAGATTGCCTTGGCAATGACTGACTACCCCAGTGAAGAAAGACTCTACTCCAGCAAAGGCTGCAAGACTGTAGCCTCCAGAGTGACTCTGAGCATCTAGAGCACTACGAGGCCAAATGCCTCACCGCAGCAGAGGGAAGAACCGATAACTCCCTTTCCCTTCTCTGCAGCTCATTCTACACATTCCTCCTTGATGGGGTTCGGGTTGTTCCCTACCAGAGGTACTTTTTGTAGAGATCTTGAATAAATAAATACACAGGACACCAAAACAATCCTGAGAGTTCACAGAAGAGGGACGTAGCTGGGCGATAAAGTTTGCTCTCCTTTCCACAGAAACATTCCCAAAGTATTTTAAAGAGGAAAATCTCCCGCTTCTCTGGCAAGAGTGTTTGTGCCTTAAGTATTAGCATTGCCCTAACTGATAAAAACTATCAATAAATCACTTTCTCAGTAACTGTATCGGTCTGTTTTGTACTGGCTGTTCCCCATCTATCTCCCAGAAATCAGGCAGTAGATCCGCAGCACTGTTCCTGCTTTGCAGGTTGTCCTGGTTTGAGGTAAAACCAACCAATTTTCTGTTTTATTTTACTTTTTTAGCTTTAACTCCTTCCTCTCCTCTCTGTACCCAAAGGGGGGAGGGGGAACATCTATCAATCAGGTTTTGATAAATTTGGCTGAAACCACAACACAGGTGTAGAAACTGAAGCACAAAGGGTCTCCACAGGGACCCCCACGCACCAGCTCCACGCATGGACAGACGAAGCAGATGGAGAAAACCCCTCCTAAGCCTCCAGACCGTGTCCCCAGGCCGCCTCTCCTGCAGGCTGCGGGCACATCCTCCGCGTTTGACCGGGCCCGGTGCCCCCCTCCC
>VZRU01006353.1:62919-74471 GCA_013398155.1 Pedionomus torquatus
CACAGCTGGATGCCAAACTCTTCGGGCAGCACGTGGCCAAGGATGTGGTGCTGAAGGCGGTGATGGGCTTCACCAACAACCCCAGCCCCAAGAAGCCATTGACGCTCTCGCTCCACGGCTGGGCTGGCACCGGCAAGAACTTTCTCAGCCAGATCCTGGCAGAGCATGTCCACCCTGCGGGCCTGCGCAGCAAGTTCGTACATCTCTTCCTGGCCACCTTACACTTCCCCCATGAAGACCAAGTCAAACTCTACAAGGTGAGGAGGATTACAAGGTAATCCCGTTATCCCCGAGTCCCTAAACCCCCTTAGTTACGGGGGTTTGGGTGTTGGTGCAGCACAAGTCCCCCAGATGCCCAGCAACTGGAGATGTACAGCTGGGGGTTTCCAAAGTAAAGGAGGAAATTCATTCGGAAAGTGAAAGTCACAGAATGCCAAGAAATATAAAGCGAGAGTAATTTCCTGGTGCTGTCCTCTCACTGATGCCATCTGCTGATTCCTGCTGTGCCGACTGTTAGGAGAGAAATCCCAACCTTAAATCTGCGCCTGCTGGTTGGCTGGGAGGGAGGGAGGCACTTTCTCCACAGCGGTGCCGTGTTTTGAATTTGTAGCCAAAACAGTGTTGATAACACACGGGTGTTTTGGTGGTTACTGAGCGGTGCTTGCACAGCTTCAAAATGTGCTTTTTTTTTTTCTTTTTCTCCTACTCAGAGCAGGCCGGGGTGGGCAAGAGATCGGGAGGGGACACAGCTGGGACAGTTGAGCCCAGTCGGCTGCAGGGACATTCCATACCATATGCTGTCATGCTCAGTAATAAAAACTGGGGTAAAAGCAGGAAGAAGTGGGAGTTTTTGGCTTCCAAGGCGTTCTAACACTGGTTGGGCATGTGTCTGCAGGCGTTGGGGGGGTGTGAATGGTTCTCTTTGCTTCTTGTATTTTTTTTTCCCTCTTGCCATCACTTATCAAAATATTTTGAGTTTTCTTGTTTTTATTCTTTTCCCTTTCCTGCCCTTCCTGCTGGGGTGCTTGGCTGCTGCCAGATCAACCCACCACACAGTATGCAATGAGGAAGGGTAGCCCACATGAGACATTTTTCAAGTCACTTCGTTCCTAGGTGTTAGTTAAATTCACATTTGAAGGTGCCCAAAACGGATAGGATGTGGTTTCTGTGATGCTGACATTTGAACGGGTGTCCCTGAAGGCTGTCACATGCATATTATTTTGCAGTTCTTCCCCAGGAGACCTAGTTTTTCAGTGTTTTTCAACCTCTTGTTCCAGGAACAGCTGCAGAACTGGATTCGGGGCAATGTCAGTGCCTGTCCCCACTCTGTCTTCATTTTTGATGAGATGGACAAAATGCATCCAGGTCTCATTGATGCCATCAAGCCATTCTTAGACTATTACGAGCAGGTTGATCGGGTGTCCTACAGGAATGCCATCTTCATCTTCCTCAGGTCTGTAGCACCTAATGTGGTCATTTTGAGATAAATCTGTGTTTGTGATGATAATGATGTTCCTATGGGACCTCATTCAAAGAACAGCAAAAGAACCATTCTGGAGCCAAAACGCCCTCTGTAAAGACAAAGGGGAGTGCTGTGAGCTCTCACGTGGCCTGTGGTTGTGGTGGAGGAGGACTGATGCGGGGCAGAAGAGCCCATCTGAGCTCACAAGCCTGGCTCAGAGCACAGATCCTGTGGGAGTTCATATTCTGGGAAAGTTCTCTGCGATGTCTGCACCATGGGTCTGGCTGGGCTTAACTGTCTTCATAGCAGTCGGTTTAGGGCTGTATCTTGCATTTGTGGCTGAAAACAGTGTTGATAAGGTACCGATGTTGTGGTTGTTTCTGGATGGTGCTTGCAAAGCCTCAAGGCCTTCTCTTTTTCCTATGCTGCCCCCAGCAAGTAGGTTGGGGTTGGCAAGAGGATGGAAGGGAATGCAGCTGGGACAGCCGAGCCAAATGGGCCAGGGGAATAATTATATTCAATACCATGTGATGTCGTGCTCAGCAATAAAAACTGGGGTAGAAACAGAAGGGGGGTGTTCACCTTCCCAGGTGATGGTTCTTTGTCTGACTGCAGGGGTTAAGAGTGATTTCTTTAGCCTTTCTTGGTGCCTTATTTTCTCCTCTTTTCAATACCTATATTTTAATACCTATATTAATAACTGTCTTTATCTTGACCCACAAGTCTTCTCGCTTCTGTTCTTCCTATTTTCTCCTCCTATCCCACTGAGGTGGGAGAGGGTAAGCAAGCAGCTGTGTAGGAGCTTGGCTGCTGGCTGGGGTCAACCCACCACCCACTGATGGCTATTTGAAGAAATGGAGACTTTCCCTAAATTTTGGCTTAAGGGTCTCTGTTTCAGTGATTTGTTTTTTGTTAAGAAGATTAGCAGTAGGTGTATCTTTCTAAAAAAGAAATGTTGGTTGTGTCTGTATTCACCACTTCATTTTTTTCCTCTGTCAATAGCAATGCAGGTGGTGACTTAATTAATAAAGCAGCTCTTGACTTCTGGACAAGTGGAAAGCGCAGGGAAGAGATTCAGCTGAAAGACCTGGAGCTCCTGCTGTCTGTTGGAGTCTTCAATAACAAGAACAGTAAGTTGTTTGTCCCAGAAAATGGGAAGTTCCTTTTACTTCATAACACAGGTTTCATCTCGTGACCCTGCCCTGCTTTTTCCTTTCCCCCAACCGCTCTAGGTGGACTGTGGCACAGCAGCCTCATCGCCAGGAACCTCATTGACTACTTTGTCCCTTTCCTGCCGCTGGAGCACAAGCACGTGAAGATGTGCATCAGGGCTGAAATGACAGCCCGTGGCTACGCGGTCGATGAGAAGATTGTTCAAGCAGTGGCTGATGAGATGACCTTCTTCCCCAAAGAGCAGAAAATCTACTCTGATAAAGGCTGCAAGACTGTACAGGCCAAGCTGGATATTCACGAAGACTTTGTGTTGAGAGATACAAAAGCCAAGGGGTGATTTTACCTGTTAGGTCTCCAAAGCACTTTTGGAAACCTGTGTATTTGCACTGAAGCTTTTTTACTGTTGCAGAGAGTATGGTGAAAATACCAGAATGACCTGTGTGAGCTTTTTAAGTTTTTTTGTTTGTTTTTTTTTTTAACTTAAAATCCCACGGTTCATCTCTGAACTGGCTGGTATCCAAATGTTGCTCCCTTTACTTTTCTTTTAACCTATAGATAATTTTTGGTGACACATATATAGCACTGGATACAGCCTCTCCTGCTTTATTCCTCCAAGTGCTGGGATTATTAAGCATTTAACTCCTCTCTTCACAACAGCTAGACCAGAGCAAAGGAGAACAGAAGAATTCTGGGCAGTCATATTCCCTGCCTTGTACACTGTCTCATTCATGGGGCAGTGAAATGATGGGATGCGTGGTGGGGTCACAACTGTGACAGTGCCTGCGGGGGTAAATACCAGTAAGAGGCTGGTATGGTGGAAAGATTTCTCTCCTTCACAGCAGATTGATGATGTTACAGCTTCTACAGAGGAGCATCAGCTATTCAGGGACAGAAGGGAGTGACCATAGTTTATATCTGAGCTGTGGCTTGTATCACATCTCCTGCTATAGTAATGGAAAGTCATGACGAGATCAGGGAAATTTGTTAGTATTTAGTAAAGAAGAATGGGGGAAGAAGTAACTGCTTGCTCCTCTGCTTCTTTAGGTAAAAAGAAATTGTAAGAGAAATGCTATTCTTTGAATTTGTGTGGTAACTCCAGGGCGTTTGTCTTCCTATGTAGAGGGATCCATCTGAGGGATCTGACTGTTCCAACATACTAAGCCAGTCTCCTGTTTTTAATACTCTGCGCATGAGCTCCTGGGCTCGAAGGCTGCAAGTATTCCCTCTCCACTGCACCCAACAGCCCAGGAGCAGATGATGCTGCTCTCACCTTGCTTGGAAGACACCTTCATGGCAAAAGTCTTTTTTAATCGTGTATTTTTTTACTGAAGTCTAAGCAACAGCAATACAGAGCATTTCCTCGAGAGCCACAGAGGAGGGGGTATGGGAAATGGGGGCCATCAACAGTAATACCATGCTTCACTAGATAAGTATGTTTTATAGTTGCTTTTAATATTAAAGAATGTCTGTTGGAAGAGTGAGTGATGAATTGGGAAGATGGGAAAGATGGATTTAACCTTCACCCACTTGGTAAGGCTGGGGTTTAAAATTCTGTTGCAAGCTTTAACTCATCATCCATCAATTGTGGTCAAATATTGTAGTGCAAAACAGAAGTGCCTATCACTTGGTTGATTGTAGTGTGTTTTTTTTAAACTGGCATGAGGGACTGGGCTATTTTTGTGCTGCAGCATTTACTCCCTCATTTGTACCTAAACTTGCTTTAAGATGTGATGTGGAATTTACAGGTCTCAACATTATGTTAATGCAAATTACAACAAAGCTTAGCGTTCAAGCTCTAAGCTAGAAGTGCCAATTGCCTTTTACAACTCCATGTGGAATTTGTCAAATGTTGGCAAACTGTTCACGCTGATGCAATCGCCAGAGCCAAATGCTAGCGAGCCATTAACCTTGGGACATTGGACTGTTACTTCTCACGTATAATGTTTTGCCTATTAACTGACTTACGCATAGGTGTAAATGCTGCATCCAGTTTCAGGTATTCTAAATAGAAAATACTTGTGCAATTTCAAAACACTATATATTACTACTGTTCTGTGGTTGGAATAAATCTTAAGTCACTTTTCGCTCTTGGTTTAATTGTTTTCAGCTATAGGAGCGGACTCGTTTAGGCAGTTTTCAACCAGCTGCTCTACAGCTTTCTGTTAAGCTTCCCTTATTCTTAAAAAATTGTTTATAACAATAGCTAAGCAGATTAATATAGCCTGTTGAGTCATCCAATAGCACAGTAAGGCATTCAAGACTTAAATACAGCTCAGTAGAAATAAACATATGAAAGAGTCCTGAAGTCCCTGCCTGTTCTGCTTCACAGTTATTAACAGATATCACAGATATCTCCTACCACACATTGCCAGGCACTGCAAGACAAGTAATTCTCAGGGCTTGTTTAACCATCCCTCCTCTCTGCGCTGCCTCTGGGAAGCTGGCATTCAAGGCAGCTCTTCACCTCCTCTAGCTGGCAAAAGCACCACAGTGCTACAGGCTTTCATCGTTTATGTCCATGGGCCAGAGCATCTGCAGCCTCTCCAGCACTGGAAAAAAAAAAAGCCAGTATGTAAATAACGACCTAATTGAAGGGAGGTTCAGCTGTTGGCAGCTCAACAGTCGGTTGTTCCTGCTGTTGTGTTTTAACAATGCACAAAAAAACTCATTAGGGAACACATATGGGAAGCGAGAGCTCTTGTTCATCGGGACTTTGCATTGTGCCTACGCTGCTGAGCACACACGACAGCTTGGCTCTTTGGCCCAGGGCGTCAGAGATGAATCTCTTAAGGCCAGGTTGCCTCTTCCTAGCAAAAGCAGCGCTTAATACATTGCTGTATTTTAACCATAGTCTCTAATTTTATGAGCACAGCACGGGATATTGGAATATTCCCTGCAGAGGAACATTGAATTAAAGTAGCAGTTGCTTGTGCTGGACTTTGGTAAGAACAAACAAAATTCAGTCTCGGCAACTGTTCGGCTCCTCTCACCTGGCCAAGAGGCTGTCTCTCTAGGGATCAGACCTTTCGTCCCATTTGGCATTTTCTTTTAAGTTGTCTGATCCAGTTTCAAGTGGCCTATTTTAAAAAGAAGAATGGCCAAAGTTACCCAGTCACAGCAAGAAAGAACGAGCAAAGATCTGAGCTTTGAAAGCATGCAGTTTAAAGGGGAGGAAAAACAACAGGATCAAGGCTAGGAGTGATTTCAGGCACATCTTTCTTTTACCCAGATGCTCATAGCCAGGTCTGCTGTTTTCAAGGACAAGAGAGATTAAACGGAGGCAGTCTCAACTCTTTCAATGTCATTTCTACACCCTCTAGAGGAAGCTTCCACCCACTCTAAGCCATCTAGGGCTATGATATGATTAAATACCAGCTCCTACTGTCAAGTGCCAGTATCAATGCTGCAATGGCACATAAATCAGAATTAAGGGTGTAGTTAATGCTGGAAAAGCTACAATACTTCTTGCTTGAATGTTTTCTTTTTCTGAGTACCAGACAGTAGTAAAAGTTTATCATTCTCACATCTGCTTTCTTCCATTAGCCAGTCATTTGCTATAACCAGGAGGTCAAAGAAACAGATAAATATCTGACTTCAACGTGTTCAGCTGCTAACAAATACTAGGACCGATAGCTTGCCTATTATACAACTTCAGAGCAGAACTGGACAGCTGATTTTACTGACACTTTTTTTTTTCCCCCTTACAGAGAGAACTTCCAAGATGCTGCCACTGAAAATGTGGATAGCTTCAATAAGAGCCTGCAGGGTGTTCTGTCAGTGGTACCACAGTGGGAGGAGGAGATGAGAAGCAGGGTTTTAGCTAGTTTCTAGAAGACAAGTTCATCCTTGTGATACTGTTGGGCACATACACAGCTAGAAAGTCTGCCTCTATGAAAACCGTGTGAGTGCAATTAGTACTGGTGGTCTAGAAGTGCAGTTTCCACTCTAAAAAATCTGGTTCCTTTTCAGTGGGTAGCACAGTCACATCTCCTCTGTGCATCTATTCCCTTTGAACTCCAGAAGGGAAACACCTGTATTCAAGCAGAGCTGAACACTTCAGCCAGAAACGTAGCATGCTCTTTTGCAACAATTAACAAAATTTGTTTGTGTGCAAAATTAACATCACGTGACTCAATGCAAAGAACACCAGAAAGTTATTAAGAAATAAATTTCTGATGAGAAAAGTTTATTTTTTAATGAAACTGGAGTGAAAAGAAGCCTCTGCAGTGCTCACATTTAGAAACAAGTCTGACACTCTTTGCAGTAACTTCAGGTAGCACATTTAACTTTTTTTTTTTTTCCAAATGCCTTTGGCTCTGTCTTCATCCCTGCTTCAAAGTCAGTATTGCAAGAACAGGAAAAAGGGAAAACCCTGCAAACTGGCCTACTCTACATGCAGGTGAAGAAGAAAAACCTCTTTTCCATTTCCTTGGTGTAAAATTTAACCTCTACATGTTTCCCATCAAGTTATACTCTGTCCATGAAGCTGACTCACCAGTCAGAAAGCACACTTTTCTCCCTCCTGGGAAAAGCCTGTTGTGGGCAACTGTATACACCAAGAAAGCCAAAATAAAAACCAACTACACTGATGTGGCATGAGGGATTTTAACCCACTTCCTTGAAATACAAAGTCTGCCCTCTGAGCACCATTCACACACAAAAATGTCACATTCTTGGTTTGACATGCAGAAGGCCAATTTATACCTCTGTTTTGAGAAGAGACGATGGTACTACATGATATTGGATACTAGACTCTGGATTTTTATAATTACAGAATTCTTCCCTCATCTTTACTGCAACCAAAGTGTTAAAGGAGAAGAGACACATACCCTACTTTTAATGCAGTTATAGGGATATTCCCACACGGGCTGAAAGAAGTATTTCACAGACATAGGAACTTTGATTAAAATTATAATTATTTTCTAGAGATCATCCACATCGAACCAAAACCCAATTAAAATTTGGTCATAATCTCAGTCCTTCTATACGTGCCAACAGGCTGCCAAACGGTTCTGGTGATCAACACACGATCTGAGAGCAATCTTCAGTGATGTCACAGACCTCCACATTCGCAACGCAGTTCTTTCTTACCTTGGCATCACAAGGCCGAAGTACTTGGGAGCCGTGACTAGTGACAGAATAAAAACACAGAGGCACTGCTGCTTATTTACACACCAGTTAAAAAATAAGGTTCCTTTCTTTAAAAAGTGCTTAAAAATGAAATGTCCTGGGTATTCCACTTCGTAATTAAGTTAAATTTGCTTCTTTGAAGGTTGTAGCAATAAAGCATTAGAAGTCATAGTAATAATCCAGCTTTGCATCCACAGTTTTACATCCTTTATCTGAATAAATTCTCTCCTCTCTGGGGAAGTAGGTCATTTCGTCAGCTATTCTGGTTAAAATATCTTCGTCCACAACGTAGCCACGTGATTCAATCTCCACCCTGACGCACATTTTCACATGTTTGTATTCCAGAGGCAAGAAGGGAACAAAGTAGTCAATGAGATTTCTATCAATCAAGGTGCTGTGCCAAAATCCACCTACAAAGGGAAAGAGAAGAGGTTTGTTTCTACTCCCCTAGTTAAAAACTACCATAGGCTGAATGGCAGCAAGAGGCATATCATAGTTCTCCACTACATACCAGTAGGAATTCACCTGTGTTTTTAAGGCCCTATGATGCCCAGGCAAGACCAAATATAAGCCCTTTCTCGTAGTACTTTGTGCATAAAATTTTAGACAGACACACAGACGTGGTCATTGGGTCTGAATGAATGAATTCTGACTGAATGCATTTAAGCTTTGCTCCCCAGGTGCCAGTATTGTATCTTCCCCTCTCTCATCTAGCAAGGAACAATTTCCTATTTCTTATCAGCTCTCCTAGCTTGTCTTGCTCCTTTTTTCAGAGATTGCATCTAAACTTATTTAAAAAAAAAAAAAAAAAGCAGTAAGCTTGCTTCCAATGCTATTTTTAGATCATAATCATATTAAAAACCCTTTCCACCAGAAGACCTGTACAAGAAAGCCTAGGAAGCACTGGACTGCTCAGAGCAGAGCTGCCATGCCAGCTTGTTCCCCCATAAATAGCTCCTAAATAACTGCCTGAAGGCTTTTAACAGACCAAGGAAGAAAGGCTAAGTGGACTGGGGGCCAAGGAAGCGGTTTCCCCATAATAAAACATTTTATTGGTTAAGGATTTTTCAGCTAATGCAGTATCTAACATTACTGGGTAGATTTCTGTTTGCTTTCCCTTAGCCCATTAGTAAGTGGACAGCACAGACTTCAGTGTCAGTGTCAGTAAGTGGACAGCACAGACTTCTCCCAACAGACAGCAAACAGGCTGGTAGCCAAGGTGTGCACAGAGCTCCTTAACCTTCTTTTCATCTCAAGAGCATCTCTAGGCTCTCAAAGTGCACTGTGACTCCTCGCTAGTCACACAGAAGCCACATCAAGTAGAAACCAGAGCTGTAAAAATGCAGCTAAATGCAGCCCATCTCATTTGGGGAATTTTTACCACTTCAAAAGCCATCACAGTTTTACTCACTGTTTTTGTTATTGAAGACAGATACAGACAGTGCATTTTGCATATCTGTGAGCTGTATATCTTCCCTTGTCTTCCCATTTCTCCAGAAATCCAGTGCCACCTCTGTTATCTTTTCAGCTCCTGCATTGCTAAGTTAAGAGAAAACAAAGGCTGTAGCTTGAGGTAGTTTTAAAAGGTGCTGCGGGTACAGAACAGCAGATCTGAGCTCTCTCTTACCTGAGGAATATGAAGATGGCTTGTCGGTACGACACCCCATCCAGAAGCTCATAGTAGTCCAGGAATGGTTTGATGGAGTCAATGAGTCCCGCATGCATTTTATCCATTTCGTCAAATATGAAGAGTGATCTGGGACAGATGCTCACATTTCCCCTAATCCATGACTGCAGCTGGTCCTGGGTGGCATAAAATTAAAAGACATTGAAAGGGTTTGTGTTGAAAAGACAGAAAATAGCACTTCTGCTTGTCATTTCAATGGTGTCATTTTAACACCTTTGGCTTCTTGACTAAAACAGGGTTAAAAGCCGGAAATAAAATGAACAGAATTTCATGCTGGTTCTGAAAAAAATTCAAGACATCAAGAGACGCGATGGGACAAAAGCAGGCAATTTCCTTGTGAGAACAGAAAACAGCAAAAATGGAAGTGCAAAGCAGGACAAAGGACAGGTACCACCATGGAACAGCAACACAAAGCAAAACCCTGACAAGCAAGACGGTTACTTTTGGCAGCACTTTTGTCTAAATAACTTTAGGCATCAAAACTACAGACACTATTAAATTTGCTCCCTGAACAGCACCAGTGAGAAATCGCACTTGCAGCCACTGGTAAAAGTAGAAACAGAATTCAACTCTCAGCTCAGTGTTTAATCATTTAGATTAAAAATAATTAAATGAAGACAATTACAAGCCCTTCTTAAAAGGCAGCATCGTTCTGAAGGGCTAATGGTTTAGTATACTTAAAGATTCTCTCACTTAAGCCTTACATTTAAGATCAATAGTAAAGTAATCAGAAAAAAGTGGGTTGATCTGTTTGCAGAGGAGTGAGAAGTAACCATTCTAAATGATTCAATGCTATTTTACATTTACTGTTTACTCACTCCTTGAACTGCAAAGGCAGCACGGGGAGGTGGTACTGGATGCACTGTGGGCAAGAAGCGACAGGTTCCTTCTGCTGCCTTGGGCAGCAGGTTTTCCAAGTGTAATCAACTCAAAACAAAAATCAGAAAAGGATTTGGTTTATTTTGAAACAGTTCAGTCACAAGAAGGGGGAAAGTATGCTGTAAAAGAGGAAACAGATGTTTCCTCCATTTTAGAAATCAGAAACCACCCCACTCCCATTTTAAGGTATACAAATAGACTATAAACATTGAATACTACAAAAGACAGTGGTATTCACTCTACTTCTCAAACTCTGCTGTTAAGAAAGTTAGTTAGAACCAAAAAAACCAACAAAAAACATACATCTGAGCTATTGCTCCATGTGATATCCACCTGCTGCCACAGCCCTGCACTGACACAAACTAGCAGAACAACTTCAAATAAACTTATTTGTACCTTTCTGACCAGAGTATTTTGTGATTTTGTTTTACAGCCAGGAAATGGATGCATAGAAAAACTAAAGAACCTCCTCAGTGTGCAATCAAACCAAAAAGAACACCCATGCCTCAGGGAGCACCCATCAGCGTCCCATGGGACCTGACATACTTGGCAGTCACCAGTGATTCCCCAGAGCCATGAGCTATTAGTTTGTCGCAGTGTCCACCAGGGTATCATCCCACCACGGAATCCTGCTCAGTCATGCTTATCCTTAAGCCTAAACAAAGTGTAAAACAAAATAACCTAGTCATTTTTTCCCTAAAATGAAGCTCAAAACATATACTAAAAATACCAGCCCCGATTTACCCGGTTCTGTACAGAAGATTCCAAACTGGCACCGGCTAATTTTACCACAGAAAACAACACCTAGGTTTCCACTATCATTTGTGCCGTCACACTATAACTCAATGCAGCAGCCACTGCAGCAGAGCTGTGCTTCAGCAAACTCTTACCTTATAGAGATTGATGCTCTGAGCGTGAGGGAAGTGTAAAGTCGCCACGAACTGGTGGACATATTTACTCTGCAGACCTCTTTTATAAATGCTTTCAGCGATTATCCTACTGACAAAGTTTTTGCCTGTTCCAGTCCACCCATGCAAGGAAAGGGCAAGAGGTTTCTTGGTGTTGCTGTTGTTCAAGAATCCCTTCACAGCCTTTACAACCACCTTGTTCACCAGGTGCTGCCCAAACAGCTTCTTGTCCAAATTCTCCTGCAGAGCTGGATGGAGAGACCACCCTGTCAACATCGAGGAGGGAGAGAGGCAGGGAGGTGTCCCACCGGCT
>VZRU01006356.1:4312-15514 GCA_013398155.1 Pedionomus torquatus
ACCCAGAGGCGTTGGGCCAGCAATTAGCAACTGCTGGTGAGTTCTCATAGTCCCGTGGGAAACGTCTGCTGGAGATAACCCTAAGCTACTGGAGGAGCCGTGCTTACACGGCAAACAGAGCGCGCACTCCCCAACCTCTGTTATCAGACTAACCACACGCGTAATTTCTAGGCAAATACCTTTATTGCAGTAAGGAGGAGTCTTCCATACCTCAGTCTCCACCATCAGCAAAAGTGCCACTCCTGAGGTCCATCCAGCGAGGGTACTCTCCACTGATAAAGGAGAGCAGAACTAAGGGACAGCAGAACTGCAACCGGGAGACGTACAGAAATAAAGCACGGACCAAGAGGATAAAAGCCTCCTTGGAAGGCATTTGTGCTTTGGTGCACGCACGGGTTCCAGCAGCCATACTTCGGGTTTCTCTGAGCAATGGCAGCCAAGTGGAGATCAGCTTGTAGGGAAAAGGCAGGATTAGTTACTGGTTTTTCTTCTCTACCATGAGACTTGTCCTGTTGCAATCCTGTGCTGAGCTGAGAGAGGCATCAGCGACCCAAGCTCCTTCTGCTGCATCCCTGCCTCGGACACCCCTGAGCTTTTCACTGAAGTTGAGCACCCAACAGCCCGTGTCTGCTCTCTGGCTGGCCCCAAGATGAGAAAACCGGGAGCAGCACAAGTGTTGTGCTGACAGATCAGAAGATGCAGATGCAGCCAGCCATAGTCCCACACCAGGGTTTGGCTGCCAGCTGAGGGAAGAGATTGGTTGATGGGAGGTGTAGGTCTACGCCAGAGTATCAAACACTTTACTCCCTGTCCCACCTGGAAATGATGTGCTCACTTTGCTGAGCTGGGGCTTTATGGCAAGACCAATCTTGAAGAAGGCTCTGGAAAGACCTTCCAGGACCTGAAGGGAGCTCCAGGAGAGCTGGAGAGGGACTCTTTGACAGGGAGTGGAGTGACAGGACAAGGGGGAAGGGTTTTAAACTGAAAGAGAGGAGATTTAGAGATGGAGAGATTTAGATGAGATATTAGGAAAAACTTCTTTGCTGTGAGGGTGGTGAGAGCCTGGCCCAGGTTGCCCAGAGAAGTTGTGGCTGCCCCATCCCTGGAGGGGTTCAAGGCCAGGCTGGATGGGGCTTGGAGCAACCTGGTGTGGTGGGAGGTGTCCCTGCCCAGGGCAGGGGGGCTGGNATCTGGGACAAGAAGAGCAGAGAAACGGTGGTGCTGCCTGGTACTTGGAGGCAGGGCTGACCTCCACCTTCTGCTGCGGTGATAAAAGGGACACCTTGACCTGTGGGACAAAGGAAACAACATGCAGACCCTCACATCCACACACCCCCCACTGCTGCCAAGAGCCCAGAGAGCTGGAAACACCCCTGGCATTCTGCGGGCAGGTCCTGGCAGGAGCTCTTCTTTTCCCTGGCACAGAGGAGACAGACGGCTAACCAAGTACTGCACAATTAGTGGCTTTATGACATAGGAAAATTGATGACAAAGTCCTTTGGTAAAAAAAAAAAACAGGTGATTGGTCCTTGCTTACCACTGATAGAGGAAATAGCAGCTCCTGAGCATGTAAGCTCCTGGCTGCTGGCAGGACGAGGACCCTGGTGGCACGTGCCAGCTGCGTGCGCCGGGAACACGGAGTCTCGCACCACAGAGAGCGGAGCCAAGCCCTGCAGCGAGCTCCTGGATGGTCACATGGGGAACGGCAGGGACGGGGTGACTCGTGCCGGCAGCTGGCACCAAAGTCTAACACCCCAGAGGGAACAGCCAAGCCGCCAGCGCTGGCTTTGGTACCCACCAAGAGAAGATGAACACCGAGTTGTGCAACTAAACTGCCACCGCAAACTGCTTCCAAGTCAGCTCAGCTGCATCTCTGCTCTACCTGCAGCTGCCTCGGGAAATGCGATGTAAGGGACCCCAGGGGGAACAGGCAGGAAGGGGGAGAGATGGGTCATGTGCCCCTCAAAACCCTAAGTGCTATTTCAAGGTCTCACTAAAAGGTTGAATTAGCCGTAACCTCTCCCAACTTTAATCTCTGCGTTCAGAAAAGCAGGACAGGCAGCCACATCCTCCTGCGTTCCCATTTCCCCCCGAGCAGAAAGATGGGCTTTGTGTCAGAAAAGCAGCTGAGATTCCCCCGTTTCTTGCGGGGGGGAGTGCAGACAGCACCATTACATGTAATTGTCCTCTTCTGTCACTTCATCTGTGTGGGACACGGCAACTTTCACTTCTGCAGCTGGGAGCGATGACCTCTCTGGGGCAAAGGACACTCCCGGCCCTCTGTGGTCATCGTCCTTGCCATAATCTTCCCCCTCCTCTTCTTCCTCACTGCCATTCTTCTGCAGATCCTGGTCACTGTCATCATCACCATCTGCGGCATCGTCCTCAATCACCTCAACCGTCTCTCCAGCCTCCGGGTCCACATCAGTCTTAAACCACACAGCTTTGTAGCCATCGTTTGCCGCATACCTGTCTGTCTTGAGGATAGACTTGACTTCTTTCTCAGTCTCAGTCTCTTCTTCCTTTTCTTCTTCTTTCTCTTCCTGGTCGAAGATGATGGTGGAAGCTACAGAAGTCCTGGGGAGGCTCTCAGTTTCTTCTACGTTGGAAGAGGGCAAGAAGAGCGCTGGCTGCTCTGGCACATGTGTCACTGACCGGACACTGCCATTTTCTGGTGTCTCAGGCTGTTTGACACTCACATTTTCATATTCGTTTTCCTTGTAAGATTGGTTCTGGTAACCCCCAGAGGTGTCCTTGGAGATCTACAGGAGGAGAGACACCTTGTGATTGGAGTGAAAGGAAAAGAAACGGGGTGTAGGACAGGAAGGGCTGGCTGAAGTCACTGAGCTCATGCTCAGGAAAGCTTCAGCTTGTTTTGCAGGAAGATTTATCTGAAGCCCGGGAAAGATACAGCTCCTTTCGGTTCATTGACTCCCTTTCTGGCTGGTTTTTTTTTCTGCTGAGCGTGGGCATGTCTTCCAGGAGCGCTGAGCACCAGTGATGGGTTCTGGTGTGTACCCATCCACTGGGGGCATGACTCGGGAGTGGGATTTACCTCACCCAGGGTGAAAGACTGTTGTTGTGTTGGTATTCCCCTGAGCTACGTGCTCTGGACTCACGTTGTAGTCAGTGGAGTCCAGGCTCCTGACAGTCCCATCCTAAGGCAGGGAGCAGCATCTGGTCAGATGAACTACACCCCAAAATTCAGAGTAATCCAACTACCAGGGACTTGAGATGCAAAGGTAAATAGCTGAGGTGCAGCCAACAGTCTGAGCCCAGGCTTTAGGACAGGATGGGAAGAGACCTTTGTGTTGACTACAGAGGGAGGAGGAGCAGTGGTTTATTCTACAGACACAGGTTTTTCAGAGACTACCTGTGATGTGTGTCACGTTCATCCTAGATTTTGTGCTCTGTGGAGCTGCAGTTCCCTTGTTACCATGTCTGTTCATCATTTACCATACAGCTCCAGCCTCAGGGCAGGGAAAAGAACAGCAGCAACCACCACCCCCACCTTCACACAAACATGTAGGACCTGGACAGCCCGTCCGTACTTCAAAAACTTCTCAGATCTCACTTTGTAACTAAGAAATTTGGATACCAGCGAGGCACCTACCTTTTTCCTCATCAGGTGTTTGACTGGTTCTCCATACTGTTTGTATATCATCACGCCAAGGAAGATTAAGGCAATTAATAGCAGTGCTGCTAACGTGCCACCCAGGATAGCCATATCCTGAGTGGTGTAGTTCTTATCAGAGGAGGTTACAGCTACAAGAAAAACAAACCAGTGTTATAAAGCCTAAGCATGGCAGCTGGCTTTTTTATCACATTGTGGGAGAAGCTCCAAGTAATTTCTGCAGGGCAAAGCAGCATCCTGGGCTGCAGAACGTGACAGCGATATATATTTAATGTCAGGGAAAGGCAGTTGTTTGCCATCCTAAAAGCAGAGGTTGTGTTGGTTTTGCTTGGTTTGTTTTATAAAGTGACCATTCACAGAATATTACAACTTGTAATAGGTGCCCCTAAGTGGAAAGGCCAGGCTGGATGGGGCTTGGAGCAACCTGGCTGGTGAGAGGTGTCCCTGCCCAGGGGGGCTGGAGCTCAATGATCTTGAAGGTCCCTTCTAACTCTAACCATCCTATGATTCTGTGAAATAGCATCCATTTACAGGACAACAACTCTGAAGGGAGCCTACGGGAGAACAGGAGAGGGACTCTTTGTCAGGAAGTGTAGTGATAGGACAAGGGGGAATGGTTTTATACTGGAAGAGGGGAGATTTAGATTGGATATTAGGAAAAAATTCTTTACTGTGAGGGTGGTGAGGCACTGGAACAGGCTGCCCAGGGAGCTTGTGGCTGCCCCATCCCTGGAAATATTTAAGCCCAGGCTTGATAGGGCTTTGAGCAACCTGGTCTAGTGGGAGGTGTCCCTGCCCAGGTCAGGGGGTTGGAACATGACGATCTTCAAGGTCCTTTCCAACTCTAGCCATTCTATGATTCTGTGATTCTTACCCCATGATTTAACTAAGCTAATAGATTTGTGACTATCAGAGAAGCAGACGTCCCATGCAGTAAAGCTCGGCAGGGCTGGGTCTGTTCCTTTCCCACTTCCCCCATTTACACCAGCACGCAAAACCGAGATGTATTGGTACCCGTGTGTGTGAAAACGCAAAGCTTCTGTTAACCACAACATCACCTCCAATACCAACGAGCACGTTAAAATCAGAAATAAGAAAGCATAAGAAGAAATAGGAAAAGCACTAGAAGGTTCCTAGGACAGGAGACGCTCTCCTGCCTTTTTTCAGCCGAACACAGCAGCCTCGGCAGGAGCGGCTTCTGCCTTCAGCCTCCCGCCGGAGTCACCCCGGTTGTGCAGAGATCAGCAGTCTAGTGGAAAGGCAGCCGGTTCCTGAAGGTTAGTCACCTTGGCTTGATGGTGGGATTCTTTATTTCTAAGTTTCCTACTTTCGTTTTGTAGCATAAATTCGTCTCTCTAAAGCTTAATGAATAATGGAACACAGTTTTGTTCTCTTGCCGATCGTGTTTATGACAATGGACTTTGAGTATTCCCTCCGCGTTCGACTGCACCCTCAGTTTATCATTAATGAGTTGGGGAGGGTGTAGGACATCAGTGAACTGCTGCTTCTTACTCATGTCTCCTGGGGAGCCCCAGCCCACGGAGCTGATGTGAAACTCCACCACCCACTCCTGGTGGGGAGACGCACCCTTGAGATCCCCACGAACTGGCTCCAGCGCTGGGGTCTCAGAAACCAGAGGCCAAGGTACAGTTACAACTTCCCAGGAGAGGATGTTAAAAACCACTCTAGTTAGAACCATAGAATCATCCAGGTTGGAGGGGACCTCCAAAGGCCATCTAGTCCCACCTCCCCGCAGCCGCAGGGACACCCCCAACTAGCCCAGGTTGCCCAGGGCCTCATCCAGCCTCACCTGGAACATCTCCAGGGAAGGGGCCTCAACCACCTCCCTGGGCAACCTGTCCCAGTGTTCCACCACCCTCACAGGAAAGAAACTTTTCCTAATCTCCAACTTAAATCTACCCTTCTCCAACTTAAATCCATTGCCCCTTGTCCTGTCACAGCAGCCCTTTGGGAACAGCCCCTCCCCAGCCTTCCTGGAGCCCCTTCAGGTACTGGAAGGCTGCTCCCTGGCTGTTGGAACACTCACCAAAGCAAATTTCTCACTCACAAATTTCCATCACACATCATCATATAAGAGGTTCAAGGCCAGGCTGGATGTACTTGGAGCAACCTGGTGTGGTGGGAGGTGTCCCTGCCCAGGGGGAGACCTTAGAGGCCCCTTCCAGCCCCGAAAAGTCTCAGGAGGCTGTTCAAGGCACGTGGTGACATCGTAAGGATGTATTTTGAGTGTTTTCTCCCTTACAGACACCGTTGAACTTCAGGTCGCTTCAGCGGGTGACCCGTCATTGCCAGTTTGCCCACAGAAACGGAAAAGACACCCCAGTCATGGCCACAAAGCAGAAGATGACACAGCCAGCCTACCTGGGGCAGGGATGATGATCTCCACCTCGATGACCGTGCTCGCCTCTTGCATGCTCACCGTATCTTTCCCAACAGCCTGTGTGAACATGGGGAAGAGCTGAGGAACTTCCTAGTGAACTTCCAGTGAGTCTCCAACTCACTCTCAAGCTCTATGGTGTGCATTTTGCAGACCACGCACTGTGTCTGTACCCCCACCACGTGCTCACAATACCCCTGCCTTGTAGCTGGACAATCTAGTCACAGAGGAAGAGCTCTGGAGACCCTCTGTCCTGGGCCAGCACCAGTTTGTCCAGCTTTGTCCATCTGCCTGCACTGTGCTGCAAAGCAAACATCTAGCTTATGAGCAAACCTAAAGTTCTTAACTTTAGATTTCTTAACTAAAGTTTTGCCTTTGACTTTCCCCAAGGATTTGACTTTGCCTTTGACTTTCCCCAAGGATTTCCAAGTTTGGGGCTGCAGCCTTTAGAGCTGAGGTATATGCCAGTGATCATACTCTACCCCTACCTACACACCAGCCTCCTACACACTCCCTTTTCTGTTCATCAGAATCAGAATCAGACCAGGGAGGGGGGTGTCCTAAAATCTCCCCTGTTGACTTTTTGCTCATCTCCTATGTTATCTTTCCAGAGGACTGGAGAAACAGCTAGACCCAGATATAGCAGGCATCACACAGAGGAGGTCTGCCATCACTCTATCTCCCTCCATCCCTAAACGTTTATGGTGCAAATTGTTGGGGTTAAGGCTATCCCTTCATTATATCCCCTGCCTAATGGAATTCCACCCTTGGGATGCTTCTCTAACTAGGAGCTACCCCTTCTCTCCACGACCCTAAGCATGATAATGCAGAAAGCTGTCCTACCTCAATGGCCAGCCTTCCCTGCGACTGCAGCACCGTGTTTGTCAGGATGTACCCATCTTTGGTTGCCGTGAAATCCGTGCTGTTTTTTATGTAGTACTCGATGTCTGGGTTGACTTTCTGGAAAGCCAGAAAAGCAAAAGATTAAACGACACCAGATGCGCCTTGCCCCTTCAGAAGGGTCCATTGGCAGAACTTGGCAAAGACACCCCAAGTAGGAGCAGATGGAGAGTGCAACAGATAGATCTGGACTGAGGAGGTGAGAAAAGTTGAACTGAGGTGTCTTCACCCTGTTGCTCAGAGTTCAAGACCGTATTATAAAAGCATTGCCTTCAGAAAATGCCCAAGTCTTACCTACGTTGGGTTGGTATCTACAGTGTTTACCCAAGCGAAACAAATCTATGCAAGGGACCTTGTCAATCCCATCAGTTCTGCCTTTAATACAGTGCCGAAGGGGGGTGCACAGGGAGAATAATCCCCCTGCTGAGATCTGCACAGGTTTTGCTTTTGTATCTAGGCTGTTACTCCTCTACTAGATCCCCAGTCTTGTGATGGAAGGCTTAGCATCAATAAGACAAGCTCTTCTTTGTTCAATAGGGCAGGATGGGAATGGCTTCCCTTCTCCCAGTACGTGGTTCCAGAATGGCTCTCTTAAAATGACTCCTTACAGGGAGAAGGTTAACGACATCCAGACCAGGCAAGCAGGTCCTTGCTTGGCTCTTGTCTTTGGACTCAACCCTCTTCCCAGGCCAGACCACAACTGGCCAACTCCTTGAGCTGGCAGAGAGAGGACACAACTTGAGAGGACACTTCTTGACCACAACTGGCCAACTCCTTGAGCTGGCAGAGAGAGGACACAACTTGAGAGGACACTTCTTGACCACAACTGGCCAACTCCTTGAGCTGGCAGAAAGAGGACACCTCTGCCTGGGATCCCACCACCCTGAACTCTTCAAGGAGACACTTCACCCAGCCTGAACTCAGATCGGGAACCTTTGACAGCGCTCACCAACCCCACGCTCTACCCAGCAGGCGGTTTGGCAGGGGATCAGCTCACCCACATCCATCTAGGTGGGGCTGGGCTTTTGGAAGAGAGGACTACCACAGCTTTTCCACANCTTGTCTTTTTTCTCAACCCTCTTCCCAGGCCAGACCACAACTGGCCAACTCCTTGAGCTGGCAGAGAGAGGACACAACTTGAGAGGACACTTCTTGACCACAACTGGCCAACTCCTTGAGCTGGCAGAAAGAGGACACCTCTGCCTGGGATCCCACCACCCTGAACTCTTCAAGGAGACACTTCACCCAGCCTGAACTCAGATCGGGAACCTTTGACAGCGCTCACCAACCCCACGCTCTACCCAGCAGGCGGTTTGGCAGGGGATCAGCTCACCCACATCCATCTAGGTGGGGCTGGGCTTTTGGAAGAGAGGACTACCACAGCTTTTCCACATTACATCAGAGCATCAGCAGTTCTGATCTATGTGGAATTTCCAGGGAAATACAATATGGAACACCAGAGGAAAACACATGTTTGTCTCCCCCCACCTCCCCTTCCTCGTGTTTTCTCATCCTGCGTTAAGCCCGAAGCAGTGAGAAGAACACGGTGCGTTTTCAGTTTCTTACATTAACGAAATCATCATCCGCTGCTGTTATCTGCAGGGGTGTTGAGAGCTTGCCAGGCTGGAAGACAAAGCTTCTTGGGACCAGATTAACAAACACTGTCCCGTAGTAGATCTTGTTCTCAAAGTATGGGGGGTGATTATTTTTACCGACGACCTTAATCTCTACCCTGGCTATGGAGTATTTCTGTATGTTGTTGACCTGGGTTGCCTGGAGAGAAAAACAGAAAAGGAGAGAGAAAGAGAGAAATGCCAGCCTTTTCCTGTGAGTGATGAGACATAAGAAGATAGGCTTGATCTGAAGCCCATCGCAACCCAGGGGGTTCTCTCCACCATTTTCAGTGAGCTTTGGGACAAGCCTGTTGTCACTGGTGGCTTTATGGTTCAGAGTCCTTGTGTTTTAGCTTGCTCCTGCTGTTGGCCCTCCACACAGACCCAAAGTCTAGGTAGGATCCTCTATAGGGGCCACACTGGAATAAATTGCCATGCTTCAGTGCAAAGCAGCGAGGTTCCAGCAGGCAGAGTCTGCTCATCTTCCCGAGGGCTTGGGCTGGTTCAGTTACTGGTGAGAGTCCTGGGTACGTACGTGCAGGGAGGGCTTTCTGACTCCCTCCTTTCCTCTTGAGCTGTACAGAGCTTGTCTCTATGGCTGAGTTAACGACTGTAACACAAGCTGAGCCATGCCTGCAGCCAGCCTTCCAGTTGTACCCCTCCATACTTTCAGCCAGCTTGCTTTGATGGTGCAATCCACACACAAGGAAGGAAAAATAAAATCCTCTTAACTTTGAACTGCAACCAAGTTAGCTTTAATGAAGGTGATGGACTCGTGTCACATGGAGACTCTTGTTTCCTAGAAAGCCAGCCACGCTGGTTGTGTCTGCGGTGTCATCAGACTTACCATGACTTGCAGCGAGTAGGAGTCTAAGGAGGTTGCTGCTTTGGTCATAGTTAGATTCCCTGTGTCTGCATCCACTGAGAATAAGTTGTCTGCATCCCCTGAAGAAAAGGGAAAGACCATTCCATCAGTAGATGCCTTCACAACCTGACCCGGAACGCATGGACTCGCACTTTTTGCACATCTTGGTGGTAATACCCTCGGGGCATAACGCTGGTTTCCCTGCCTGCCTGGTTGCTCCAAGGGAGTGCTGGCCAGATATCCAGAGAGACTCAAAGCCATGGAAAAGATATCTGTGAACCCAACTAGATGAGGTGGGACAGCATGGACATGCATGTCCAGTGCCCAGGCCCAGATATAGCCATCTTAAATTCTGCTCAGCATCTAGATCCTAGAGACTCTGCTGCAGCTTGAGGAATGAAGTTCCTTAACCTGGACCCAAACCTTAACCAGACCCCAGCTGCACTTCAGGAGAGAGAAGGGAAGGACAACTCCTATTTTAAAGGCAAGAAGCCAACGTACAAAGAGCAGTTGGGTGCAAATTTTTCTCAAATAACTCTAAAGCATCTGAAGGGAAGACATCTCTGCCTGACGTTGTTGCCTCTATTGGTGAAAAAGGCATCTGGGTCCATGACTTCTCCAATTTATGGTGACCATCGGCCTCGCTGTGAGCTGCCTTCTGCTCTGGAAATGCTTATTTCTCTCTACAGCCCACAAACGTAACCTGGACACCAAAACCATCCCATACGGGCACAGGGGGAGGAATCAGCTTCCTGCACCCCTGATCCCTGTTTGAATGGTAAGAACATCTGTGTTGGATATACGCTTAAAATATAAGAAAAATTTTAGTTCTCTTCCTCCCTCTGAGGTAGTGGGGGCTGTATTTAGACAAGGAACCCCCCCACGTTTGGGGTTCTTCATTGTGCTACATCCAAGATGCCAGTGGATTTTAAGATCTTGAACGTATTTATGACCAGGAGGATGTTCACAGACGTGGTGCCACGTGGCATAGGTAAAGGGAGATTAACAAGTGACCACCGTGCCTGAGCAATGCCATCTGCCTTCGTCTTGATAGTTATTTGAACCCCCCTATTGTTTAATAAATAAATAAATAAAAATCCTTTGAATGAACTAAAAGGCCCCGCCAATGATTGGGCAATCAGGTGACCGCATTCAAGAAATCTTTTTTGGAATCAAGACTAAAATAGGGCAGATTAGCTCCTGGCAATGTGCTGGGGAATAAAACCAGAACTCTTGGCAATGAATGAAAATAACGCTGATGATGTCGGAATTACAGGTTGAGCTCAAAGATTGAAAGTGGGGTGACCAGACTGGCAAATCAAGGCTAAAAGCTTGCAGATAAAACATGGCTTGACCCCCCCGCCCCCAAAAAAGAGCTCTTTTGAAACAAGTCTCAAGGAGATTGGTCCGTGGGACTGTAATTCCTCTTTTCTTTCTCTCTGTACGCTGTGTTTCTCGTACTTAATCCACTGGGGCAGGAGCAGAGGGGCCAATCCCCAGCCCCTCAACTCTCAAGCGCCGCGGAGGGTGTCTCCTCCCGGCAGGTGATGGAGGGCACACGCGAGCCAGGGCAGGCCAGACCTCTACTCACCACCAACGATGCTGTAGACGATTTTTTCGTTTAACAGGTAGTCTGGGTCGACAGCGTAGATGGGTCCCGGCTGCAGGATGAGCGGCTCCGTCTGCAGTAGCAAGGCCAAGCGTTAGATGCCGCGTTCATTCTCCCACCCCCCCGTGGCTCTGGTGGTTTCCCCGGGGTGAAATGGCATTTGTTACTGAGAGACGGGGCAGA
>VZRU01006356.1:25039-40539 GCA_013398155.1 Pedionomus torquatus
TGCTGTGAGGGTGGTGAGGCACTGGAAGAGGTTGCTCAGGGAACTTGTGGCTGCCCCATCCCTGGAGGGGTTCAAGGCCAGGCTGGATGGGGCTTGGAGCAACCTGGTGTGGTGGGAGGTGTCCCTGCCCAGGGCAGGGGGGTTGGAACTCCATGATCCTTGAGGTCCCTTCCAACTAACCATTCTATGATTCTATGAAGTGGATTTGGTGAGAAGATTTGTGTCCGGCTCTGCCTGCCGTGAGAGGCAAGGCTGGCTGGTGGGATTTCTCCACTGTTGCACAAGACCAAGCCCCAGCTCTCATGCCCTTTCTGTGGGTTTTCCGAACCACTGGTTGTGCCACCCACTGTCCTTGGAGCTGAGACCTGCCTCCCTGACTCCTTCCCAGCCCGACCTGCCGTCCCGGCCCCCAGCAAGCAGAGCTCTCACCTGCGCTTGCGGCCCATGAGATTCTGAATGAACTTCTGAACCTGAGCGTTTCCTCTCATCTTGCTGTATTCACTGGTGAACAGTCCATCCGAGTGCCTCTGGGACCTGCCTCAGGGAAACATCAGTACAGGGGCTGCTCCTCCCAGCCCCGTGATGTGGGACGTACCACAGGACACGGGAGTTTCTCTCTTCCCACCATGAAGGACCCTTCTATCCCTTCCCCTTCTGTCTCCGTTCATCTTGGGCATCTTCTGGATGAGGCCAGTGCTCAGGCTGGCTCTGGAGCTGGAGGCAGCTCATCCCCACGGGCACCCCCCTCATTGCTGGCATCCCACCTCCTGCCCAGGAGGGTGGCTTTGGCTGGTCCTTACCTCTCCTTGAAGCCCACCAGGTGTTTGACGAGTTGCCGCACGTAGGCATTGCCGTTCATCTTGCTGAGCTCACTGTGGAAGAGCCCATCGGCGTGTCTCTCAGGCCTGGGAGGTTAGAAGAGAAAAAAAAGAGGTGAAAAGGTCTGGGTTTAAGACCAGATCAGAACCCAGCAGGAAAACAGACTCAAAAGGGTCTTTTTTTTACTGCAGTTTGATCTGTCTGATTTTTCTCCTGAATTAAATCCGATCAATGTTTCCATTCTCGACAAAGAAAAACGTTTACAGCGTTTGCAGGCGTTTAACTAAATCAGTTTAGGTAAGGAAAAAAAAATAATAATCCAACAGCCAAGCAGATGCAAGTTCTGGAAGGAAGATAAAAAGCTGTCTTTGTAGCTAACAGGCTCTTTGAACAAAAAGCCACAGAGAAAAAGGAAGCAGAGGCAAAGGAATACTCACCTCTCCCGGGATGGAAGAGACGCTGAGAAGTGTGACAGGACGATCAAGGGAAGAATTAGCTGCCACAGAGCAGTCAGCCGGGAAACCATGTTCTCTCCTGCATTAAAGCACAAGGTTTGGTGAGCGGCAGGAGGAGTGACCTTGGTCTCGGTCTGGTACAGTTCACTTGCCACACAAAAGACGGGAACAGCAGCACTGGAACTAAATCAGGTGGGAACTCCCACCAGCAAAAGCAGCATCTCTTTAAAATGCGAAGGATGAGCGACCCAAACCGTTCCTGCTGCCTGTCGTTGGAAGCTGTTTGGGGTTGTCATCCCTTCGCCGTCCCCGTGTCCTGCAGCCCCAGCTCTGAGCCAGGCTTGTGCTGGCGTGTGGCTGGCGGTGGGTAAGATGTGCCATGGACAGAGGAGTCCCCTGGGCTCACCCAGGGGCACCAGGGAGCAGACCCCGTCCTGCTCTGAGTCTGAGAGCTGAGCCTTCAGGAAGAGGATTGGAAGCACCCGTGAAAACCGCTCCCACGACAGCCATTGACATCCTCAGGGGAAGCCTGTTTGGGTTTGGGGGTTTGGGTTTGGGTTTTTTTTCAGGTTAAAAAGAAACGGCATGCACCAAATAAAAGTTCATCCACACAGAGGGGAAGGGAAGGGCGTGCGCCACTGCCTGCCCAGCCTCTGGTCTGCCAGGAAGGGAAAAAGAAATAACACACGTTTCAGAGCCTTGTATGTTGTTTTCTTACTGAAATAAAAAGCGAAGAAAAGCACATTTTGTTTATCACACACCATTGCATGCGTTTCCCTTTTATCTCCGGGCTCTTTTTTGCTGCCCTGAGCCTGCAGAGATGCGTATGCGCCTGCAGAAGAGGGGGCTCAGGTCCCCCCCAGGACTCCACAGCAGCCGTACCTGTAATTCACACTATCCCTGCCTTCCTCCCGCAGAGGAGCCAACCCCGCTGCCCTGGCTGCCCTCCCAGAGACTCTCAGACCGGACTTGCCGACTCAGAATCAAAGCCCTCCCGTCTGGGTTTTAATTTCGGTCTGAAACTAGGCAGCACAAAGAGCATCAAAGGACTGTCAGGGTTTCCTGAGCCCCTTCCAGCCGCCCTGCTGGGACTGTTTGGTGCCAGGTGAGAAGAGGCAAGAGGAGGAAGGAGACGAGCAGGGGATTTATGCAGGAATTTATTCGCCGTAAGCCACAGCGCAACTATTTCGTGGGGGCTGCAGAGCAGAGAGGTGAGTGGGTTTGTGTGATTCAGGAGCCGTAAGCCCCATCTCACACACACTTTCCGATGCTCCAGCGTCGGGTTTTCCTGCCTGATTCGGCTTTGAGGCAGAGGAGTAAATAAAAGAAGAGGGACAGGAGAGGGACTCTTTGTCAGGAAGCGTAGTGATAGGACAAGGGGGAATGCTTTTAAACTGGAAGAGGGGAGATTTAGATTGGATATTAGGAAAAAATTCTTTCCTGTGAGCTTGGTGGGGCACTGGAACAGGCTGCCCAGGGAGGTTGTGGCTGCCCCATCCCTGGAGGGGTTCAAGGCCAGGCTGGATGGGGCTTGGAGCAACCTGGTGTGGTGGGAGGTGTCCCTGCCCAGGGTAGGGGGTTGGAACACGATGATCTTCAAGGTCCTTTCCAACTCTAACCATTCTATGATTCTATGACATCAAAGATTAGGTTCTTACTGGAGTCCAAACAATCCAGAAGAGTCCCCAGTTCCGCTCCCCAGCCGAGGGATGTGAAAGAGCTGGAAGCAGCCACCGAAGGCAGAGCACACCACCCTCTGGGGAAGGGAAAGCCAGACCCTGAGCCCGTCCTTCAGCCTAACACGCGACGCCGTGTTCCCCAGGCAGGGTCTCACCACAGCATTTTGGCCTTCCTCCTGCCAAGCCCGGGCTCTCATTTGCCTCAGAGCACCACATTTAAGAGCCCATCTTAAAGCCCATCCCCAGCTCCAGAGCTTCCTCTCCTCGTAACCTTTCTAGCTGCTAATCAAGTGGATCAACTTGTCTTCTCCCTTTCTGGACATCACTTTGTCTTCCCTGTGCTTGCTGAAGTTGCTAGAGATGGTAATTGCTGTCGGGAAACTCCTCCTGCTTATCAATAATGATATATCACCTTGGGTTTTTTAATCAGTCAGACCCCAGGAAGGAGGCAGATCTTCAGAGTCAGCACAGTAGAGCCTATTAACCTTCTTGAGATACTTCTGAGCTTTTTATCGCCCTCCCCAGTTATGCTGGTTCTCAGTAAATGCAAACTCCTTATCTAGGCGGGGACCTTTAGCTGAAAGAAGCGCTCACCCAGCCAGCCCGGGACCTGGGCAGGTCTCAGCTCTTCCCAGCAGACAAATCCTACTGCTGGAATGTCAGATTGCACCCAAAGGCTTGGCTGAATCACGGCTCCCATCTCCCTGCAGGAGCTCTAGCCCCAGGAGAGCTTCCAAAAGGGCTGGCACAGTTTGTGCAGCTTCTTCCTCCTGCCCATCCTCTTCGCTCTGCCTAAAACCAAAAACCCCCATGCATTTCTGGAAGCCACCTGGTCCAGCTGCTGTTTGGGCTCCATTCTTTCCTCTGGTTGCTCCAGAGGAGGAAACCCCCCAGTATCACCAGCATTGCTGCTGGGGAGATGGGTGGCTTCGTGGCAACAGCTCAGCAAAACATCACAGAAGCCTGAAATCCACCCCCAAAAACATAAAGAAGGAAGGAAGGAGGCAGCGGGTCCAGGCTGACCGTGCCAGCGTGGAGGTACTCACCCACCCCTGGGCTCTCCTGGCTCTCAGCTGGCTGCGAGGCACCACTGGCCCACTCCTCTCCATCGCCCTTAAATCTGCAGCCCTTATCAGAAGCAATTATTTGGGGAAAGATATGGATATGAGTAATCATGATTAACAGCAAATAATGCATCCAGGCTGGAATGTCCTTTTAATTACTCTCTAAACCTGATCAGGGCACTCGTGGCAGGCTGATGGACTGTTATTTCTGCTGATGGGTAATAATTCCTGCTTCTGCCTGTAATAACAGTAATTTGTTGGGCAAACATCCCTCTACCCATTGATTCATTATGATTGTCATCATTATCTCTCCTCCTGGCTTTAATTACCTCTTGATAGGAGCTTAATCTTCTGGTCTTCCTCTTTTTGATCCCATCTTGGGTTTTGTTTGCCATTGCCAGGAGCTGCTGGGAGTGTGTGTGTGTGCACCTGAACAACACGTCACTCTTTTAGGACAAGCATCAATCCGATCCGTAGGACGAGGGCTGGCTCTCGCATGAGGGGACAACACCTTTCAGGCCGTGCTTTCAGAGCCGTGCCTGGGAAAGGTCTGCTGAGAACAGACTGTATCAGAGCTTCAGAGGCAGGAGCACGCTTGCGCAGGCGCGGAAAGCATCCTGAGCGCCTATTCCCTGCCTCTGCTGGGGTTTGGAGCTGGTTGCTCTCAAATACTGATACTAAATGTGACATGGAAATAGAGGGAGAAAACGGGATTATGTCCTTTCCCTCCTTCTTTATGTTGTGTCAAGGATTAATCATTATAAATAAATCTTGTTATCTTCCACCTGGAGAAATAGGAGCTATATTACATGTTTTCTTGTCTACTTATCTTTTTCTTTTTCCTTTGGAAAAGCAAAGGGCATCCCCGTGACTAGAGGGCTGGGGAGATTTTTTTCCTGATTTTCCCTGTCATCTTTTCATCTTTCCCTTGGAGGAATAACCAACCCACTGATGAGTAGGACAGCTCAGCACCACCACTGCCTGCAGCCGAGCCTGCAAAAGGGAGGGGAAGGGACAGCAGGGATGTTCCAGTTCCCATTCCAGGACTGGAGGACAAAGAGGTGCCACGGCCACTGCCGCTTGGACAGGAGAGTCCCTTTGCCCCTGTGAGACACTGCAGAATCACAGAATCCCCTAGGTTGGAAGGGACCTTTTAAGATCACCTAGTCCAACCAATGGGAAAAAAAAATAAAATAAAAAAAATCCAATAACCATAAACAACACCCCACACCACCCATATCCCTGAGCACCAAGTCAACTTCTCTCTAGAATCCCTCCAGGGATGGTGCCTCAACCCCCTCCCTGGGCAGCCCNTCTAGACCCACTCCAGCACCTCAATGTCTTTCTTGTGGTAGTGGATGCAGGTCACTCCTGCCCTCAGCCAAGCATTTCCCAACTGTTTTCCTCTCCTTTTCCCAACCGTTTTCCTCTCCTTTCCCTAACGACCTGCTGGCATTCCTCCTGCAGCCCTCCCACCGTCCCTCTGATGTGACTTGCTGTGGTGGTACCACCTCAGTCACTGTGTTTGCTCCCTCCAGACCGAGATGCAGGTGCCTGGTGAGTCACCTCCTTCTCCCACGGCGGCTGAAAGCTCTTCTGGGCACGCAGCCCTGCTTTGGGAGCCCCCAGTGACACTGGTGACATCTGAATTTCTTGTATATTTTGTTCTTTGCAAGTGAGATTTTCATATTTTTCTGTATTCGTATTTTCTGCCTGCGTCGGTGGTGGCTGGCGCGTGGTGGCGTTCTCATCTACAACTTGAGGCCGTGTAGGAACAAGGCAAAGAAGGAAAAAATTTACTAAAAAAGGCTAAGCAACGTACAGGGAGTTAAAAATGACTCAGGGAATGAGTTTGCTGTGAGAACCTCAGGTCTAGGGAAGAGGTTTTGCTGAAGAGGTGGCCCCATGATGGCAGCAGAGGGTGAGATAACAGGAGAGTAAAAGCTTCTGGGGACTGGAAGAAGGTGAGCTAAGTACCCTGACTTATCTACTTTGCAATAAAAAAATGGGCTTTGCCTTGCAGCAAGGGTGAGAGAGTGAAAAGGTGATAGGGTAGAAGAGCATGTGGCCGTGCCCAGCTCTGCTGCACCACAGCCCAGGCGACAACCACGGGCTTGAGCTGAAATGCACCTCCTGAGGCCCCGCTGAGGAAGGTCAGGCAAGGAAACTCAAAAGCTTCTGCAAGATGAAATTTATATCCGAATAAACTGGAGCCCAAACCAAATCCCCAGTCCTGAAACAACATCTGATTCTCCTTTAACCAGAATTAACATTGAATTCTCCCCGGGAGGCATTCCGGGAACAGGAGCGATGAACGGCGCTGCTCAGCAGTCGCAGCTGAAGGGAGCTGTGGGAATTTGCACCTTGCTTTCCCCAGTCTCTGGTTGCGTGAGGGTTCCAAGTGGGAGCTGAGCTTCCCCTTGCCTGCATCCAGCAGGCACAAAGCGTGACTGAACCATCCATTGATCACCGTAATCTAACCCGCCGTCTCCCCGCAGCAGCACTGCAGAGGCACGCAACCCGCTCCCGGCACCGACTCCAAGAATGACAAAGGAAGAGGAAAGTCTTTGTCCCCACCTGAGCCCTGCTCCTTGCAGAGCCGGAGTACCCGAAGCTGAGACCATCCTTGTCACCAGCTCTTGTGACTTTCCTCTTTATGGGACACGACCCCGCTGTGTACGGGATGGGTAGTGCTGCCAAGGAGGGCTGAGGCCGGGCATCAACGGCCAGGCAGGGAGAGAGACCCCGGGGCCAGGGGGGCAAGAGGGGTCTGTGAGCCTTGAGGCCACCCCCGAGTGGGGGATGAGCCTCCCTGAGGACGTGTCCATGTGTAAAGCCACCAGGATCTTCGTGCAGTCACTTCTGCTTAGGCTTTGGCACCGACTGACATGCACGGCGTGGAGGGACCTGTGGCGAGCGGCATTAAGGAAATCCAGTTGCCACGGGTGCAAGGGCTATTCACAGAGCCCTGCTGCCGGCCGGGGACACCCCCCCTGTGCAGCAGCGAGAAAGGATAAACAGAGGGGAACATCCCCAATTCAACACCCAGGCTCAGCATTACAGTCTACTCAATGGCCAGCCCAACGGCATCAGAGCTCAGAGAGGAAGAGGAAGGTCTTTTTCTTCTTCTTTACAGCAGGAGGGAGGGGATCGCCAAACCTGCAGTGCCAAACGCAGCATCTTATAGCTGTGTCAAATGTATTGGCTCCAAATCTGGCAGTATTCAGGGAGTGCACATGAGCCTGGCTTTTTCCTGCGCTGGTGGAAAAGACACGAGAAACTGCATTTTGAAAAAGAGGAGGTTTCCTAAAGCTGGGCACATCCTGACCCCACGCCACAAGGGTGCAGGCAGACGCTCAAAACTCAGCACACAAAGCTGGGGGGGGGGTCATGCAGAGCTTTGAAGGGGGAAAAATTCCAACTGCCCCTTCAAAGCAATGGATGTAGGAGCTCAGAAGAGACCTCGTGGCTGGAGGAGCGGTGTGATGCGTTCATCTCCAGACAGCTTTAGGACCAGGCTGGATAAACGCTCCTGCAGTCTCATGTGGACGCTGTCGCTCCTGCCTTGGGTCAGGAAAGCCCGTCCAGGCTTTGGGCTTGCTCTTTACCCAGGGCAGCCCTTACGAGGCAGCGTCCTTTGCCAGACTGTCCATTGTCCAGACCCCAGCTGTGTTACTGCAGCAACTCAGGATCTGCTGGGGCTGCTCTTCTTCACGGAGACACCTTGGTTGGCCAAAACGTGCATCCAAAAATACTCCTACAGCCTCTGCGCTGCTCTCTTTGAGGTCGGTGGCTTTGAGACAGCAAAATGCACAGGGTCACGACAGGCTGAGAAAGTTGGGGAAGGTCCACCTCATCCGCCACGCATGTCCAGCCGTGCTGTCACAGGTTCTCATGAAGCTCTCTAGGTGCAGCTGACCTTCGAGGAGCCCAGCCACAGGCTGTGACCCCATCCAACAGCAGCGCCCGCCCATGGCATGGGAGTTTATTGAGGTCAGATGGTACTAGGAACCGCATGGCTAAATCCTTCCTACGTAAAAGTAAAATACCCTTTAATCAGCTTACGGGGTGTTCAGGAACTTCTACCTCCCCCATTCTTTTTTTTTCCCTTTCTTAATGTGTATGTGTGTGGGGCCATGTGTGCAGAGGGGATCTTCTCTTCTGTGTCTGCAGGTGAACCTTGCCCAGGCCAAGGAGCTGCTGTGCCACTGCTGAGAGCAGCTTGGTGGGGTTTTCCTGCACCACTCCCAGGTCTGTAAGAGAAAGGACCCTAATTGGAATAAGGGGATTGGAGGATTTAGCCTTCTAAATGCTCCTTTCTTGCCCAGGATGGTTTCAGGAGTGGTTTTAATCTTTACCACCTGATTTTATAAGGTTGGTTGCAAAAGGGCAGAGTGGGCTGGGAGGAAGGGGTGAGCAGGGGCAGCTGGAGACAGGCTTGGGAGGGGAAGGGGGAAGGAAAATCACAGTCCCGTATGGCCGTGGGACTGCGGAAAAGCACCTCCCCATGACCCCAAGGTGGACACAGTTATTAGTCCCAAACCCTGAGGAGGGTGGGGAGCACTCCTTGTCTTGGAATGAATGCAGTAGCACAGAAGCGTGTCAGCCCCTCGGGGTCCCTTTTGGAGGTTTGTGCTTAAAGCAACGCACAAAACAGAGGGAAAAGCCATGTTTACTCTGTGTTTTACTGGCTTCTCAGTGCCTCTGTGTGCAAACGGGCTATATCCCTCCCTGTAAGACTCCCCGTGTGAGCAGGGAGCATGCGCCTCCCCATCCCACACTCAGTAGGACACGATATCTGGGATTCATTCAAGTCCCAGCCTCGGAACAGGAGAGCCCTGTCCTTGAAACCACGCAGCCCTCCACGGCCGCCTGTGATTCAGAAGGGGCAAATTACAGAATCATAGATTGGTTTGAGTTAGAAGGGACCTTAAAGACCCCCCCTAGTGCCACCCCCTGCCATCCCCTGGGCAGGGACACCTCCCACCACCCCAGGTTGCTCCAAGCCCCATCCAGCCTGGCCTTGAACCCCTCCAGGGATGGGGCAGCCACAGCTTCTCTGGGCAACCTGGGCCAGGGTCTCACCACCCTCACACCTCCCACCTGAGGAGCACATCATTGATATCTCTCCATCACCGAGAAAGCACAAAAAACTTTTTAACAACCTGCAAAGACAAGCTGCCACCTCCATCAAGGACTTGCTGGTGTTTTACACCCTGTGGGCCTTCTCCCAAAGCTCCTTTGAGGGCTGCAAAGCGGGTGAGCTCCACCTGCCTCCACAGCGTGGGATGCATGGATGGGACAACACATACCACTGCAGGGACATGACGGGACGGTGGCTTCTTTCCCAGGACTGCTGTGGCCACCCTCGCCCTGTTGGCTCGGCGTTGCCTCCTGCCCAGCTGGAAGGTCCTTGTACCTGGACACAGAGGAGCTCAAGCGCCGTCTCTCGGCAGCAGCACCACGCGCTCCCCAGGCGTCTGCCCTTATCACAGCTCTAATTGGCATCAGCGTCCGTAATCTCAGCCTCCAGCTGTTTGCTGTGTCTGGGGAAGAGGAGAAAGCACTTCAGGGAATTAATTTTAATTACAAGGATGATGCGCTCAGTGCCCCGACTGGCAGGAAGGCCTGGCCCAGCTGTTCCAGGTGTGCAGCGCCAGGAGGAGCACAGCAGCTCCTGGCAGCTGCTTGAGCATCATTTCAGCAGCATCCCTCTTGCGACTTCGTCAGGGATCTGAAAGGGAGGAGAACAAGAAACGGGCTTTGTGAAGATGAGGGGGGAAGGAGGTGCACTTGGAGGCGCCCGTTGCTCACAGGCACACCTTTCCCTGCCCGTGCTTTCTTGCACTTCTCCTCCTCCCCAGGAGGTTTTTCATAACAAGTGGCTCTAATAAGCTCAGTGATGTTTTAAAACCAGTAGGGGCTCTTGCAGCATATTAATTTCATCTGCCCTATGACACAAACCCTTGTATTTCCCCAGGTTACCCCTGCGTGAGATCAATTATGTGGCTTAGTCTGAAACCAGGCACCTGCAAAAACATCGGATTTTGACTCTGATCTAACAGAGACAAGAAAACCCAGCCATTTTCTCTGTGGTTTCATCCCCGCAGCTAATCACCATTAAAAATGCATGAGTTTTTACATCTTACACGGATTCATCATAACTTGCCAGGACGTTAAATGTCAAAAGATCTATTCCAGCCTCTTCCTCAATCCCTGCAGCGTTTTGGAGGGGAACCCGGAGCGTCTGGAAAGCCAGGGGAGCCGTGCCGTCCTCTTCCCCCTCTTCCAAACAGTTACCCTGAAAGGCAGGATGCTGCCTCTGCCTCTTTTCTGGGAAATGCATTACAGCAGATTGTAAAGCAGGACGGCTTTGCTGCGGATGATACTTTCACAGAGAATTGCTCAGCTAAATATGTCAAATAAAAGGAACGGGATTGGCTCTAAAAGCTCTTTATTTTCCTCCTTTTGTTCTGAACCTGAAGATAGCCCCCGAGATCTGTTGCCCAGCTATCAGGGCACTATTCAGCGCTTGAGTTTAGGCACATCCGTGCTGAAACTTTGGCAGGTAATTTTGTTCTCCTTTTCTATTGGAAAATTCAGTGCCTCGAGCGTGAAAAACTAGAGTGGTACAAGTGCCATGTCTTTTGGGAGCCTCTTGACAGCTGTCTCACTTTGCCACCTTCCTGATCGTTTGTGCTGGCTCACAAGCTCATCATCCACTAATCCATCCTGGGAGGGGTCTCTGGGGGCCTCTGCTCAGTTCCTTGGCTGGCTCTTGGGGACCAGCTCCACTGCAGCCCCTTTCAGTGGGCAGAGGCTGAAAGCATTGCTTGTTTGCCCGAGTTTCTTTAAAAAATACACTCCAAAACACACCAGAAAGGCAGATCCCCCAGCGTTTCCTTGGTCTGAATAAGGAATGGGGGGGGGTTCCTGGTGTTGCCATGAGCTGGTCTTCTCCGGCAGCTGAGCTTGGAGGTGGCTGGAGGGCAGTGACGGTGACATTGCACCCACCAGCAAAGCCTTTGCACGCCACGGGCTGCTGTCACAGGTGTGTGGCACGAAGGAAAGGCAGAGGCCCCGAGAGGACCTGGGCACCGGAGACTCACTTCCCTCTGTTTGACAAGAATCCAGCACAGGTCTCTACAGAGACTCCATCCCCGGCGTACGGACGGGTGTTTCTTTGACGGAGCGGCTGGGGGACCAGTCTGCCAGTTTAGAAGGGGGGAAACTGAGGCATGGTCTTTGTGGTGCCTTGCTGGCAGAAGGCGCTGCAGTTCCATACGTTGTGCCCTTCACTTAGGACAGAATAAAACGTTGTTTTCCTGACAAAAAGAGCAGCCATGGGTGGCCTTCAGCCTGTTCCCTGCCTGCCCTGCGCCGGCAGGCTGTCACAGCGTGCCGGGGGGACTGGGACACTCCTCAAGTTGCTCGTCCAAGCCAAAACCAGGGTTGTTCGGACCCACTGACCACATCAGACACTCTCCAAAGGTGCTCTTAAGCACTCACTGTCCATCGCTTTGACATCTAACTCTCCCTGCTTTCCACAAGGGCGACGAATGACTCTGTCCTCTGTCATCTTTTCTTTCTTGCAGTGCCACCAGATGACTCCTCTGGATATGCTGGTGTATCACAGACCCTCCTCCTCCTCTGCCAGGACAGTCCCTCTTAGCCAAGAAAGGCGTCATGCCTAGTACTTACACCTGCCAAACGGACCAAAAACAAAGAAAAAGGTGCTTTTCTTCCAGCCTTTGCTGTCCAGGATTCAGCAGTCCCCTGGAGGCACCATCACACAGCAAAGCCAAACCAGTTGGCCCATGCTGGCTGGCCAGCGAGGAACTGGCTCTGCCGAGGGATGCGCTGCGGGCAGAGCGGCAGCAGGAGAGAGGAGCCGTGGGACTCGGCAACAGCGAGCGAGCATTACTGGAGCCTGGGAGTTTGCAATCAAAGAGCTGTCCTAATTAGTGCTTTGCACGGCTGCTCTTTTTTGGAAGTCAAAAGCCTTATTTCATGTTAGTTTAATCCACTCCGGGATTAAATTAGTTTAGGACTAAGGCACTGTTAGTCTGGAGTAAGGGTTTCCACGCTGAGAATTAAGAGTCGTTCTGCACTAACCCACAGGGAAAATCAAGATAATGAATATAAATTAAGTGTTAAGTGGATTAGATAAATGGCATTAATCCCTGTGGGAAGGCAGAAGGCCTGCTGTCACAATTCAATCCTGCTCTCTTTGCTGCTCAGGTAGTTGAAGCATAAATAAATTAAGGATATTCTGTCCACACAGGGCAGTTTCATTAATGCACTTCAGGGCCTCTCTTGGCTAATTGGAGTTGATTTCTTGGAGTAAAAGGGCCCCAGCGGAAGGGGTTGTGCTGTAGCAGCCCCTCGCTGAGTGCAGGTGGAGCCAGCAGCTGGGCTTTAGGACCAGAAAAGCCATGACCAGGTGATAAGGGCCAAACTCACACAGTTGAGACATGTGGGGTCAAAAAGCCCCGGTGGGGTAGTTTTGTCCCAGTTTGCTGCCCCAGGTAACAGATATCTTCCTCATCTGAACTTCCCAGGGGATGAGAGTGTTACCAAACCAGCTCTCCTTAACCTGACGGATGCACAGCCGTGCTCCAGCCCCCTGAATCCCACCTGAATCGGTCCCGAAGGAAGGCAGCCACCCGGGCAGGCGGAGCTGAGGGTGGGCAAGTACCCACTCCAGTGCCAGCGGCTGAGAGAGGCAGGTCCAGACCAACCAAAACTCCTGGTCCCACTCAGAGCAGGTGGAAGCATCTCTCCTGTGCTGTGGGAAAGGGCTTCGCCTGTGCACGGTGATTTAAGTGTGTGTCAGAGCTGGGTCTGCTGGAAGAGGGAGATGAGTAAGCAAATCCACGGGTATTTGGACCGACGTGAGGATGGCAAACTGGCTGGGGGTGGGGAGAGGGGTAATACAGCGCAGAAGCTACCAAAGGGATAGCATTCTCGCTGGCTTTCGAAACGATTTGGAAGACGCATCCCTGGAGGTGGCATTTGGCAAAGCAGATTGCCAGACAAGTGCTTAAACCGGGGCAATTTTCTCCTGCTCACGTATGAAACTGCGGAGCCCGAAGCAGCTGCATAAAACAGACCGTGTGGATCAACCGCCGTTAATCCACTCCAGGGAAAGGACGGTACCTGGAGCTGACTAAGTCCCCACGGCTGAAAACAAGGCTCTTTGCTGCACATGCTGAGGACTAATCACATCCTTTTTTCAAAAAAGAGTAAGGGAACTGGGGGGAGCAGGGAGGGAAACGGGGGAGAGGATTTCTTCCACCAGTCTCTTAATAGACAAGATGAAACGCTGATAGCTGGAGCCTCTAAGCAGCTGTGAGAAGCTTCTTGTCTTATAAAAAGCTGCCAATAATGTAGCTTTCCCGCTCCATGTAGTGTAAATGATCCTTTCCTGCTATTCCTTCTCTTCCCGCTGCCTTCCACAAACACCAGGCTGATCTGAACGATTAGCTGGCCCTTGGCGTCTGATGTGAGCTTTGGTGGCAGGGCCGGAAAGATGCCCGCTGAGCCTGGATCAGGTCCCACATCTCCCGAGTCGTCTGGGCTAGAAATGGGGGGGGTCACAGCTCCCCTGTCCCTCTTAAGCCTCAGGCTCTGTCCCTGCTGGACTGCAGCGAGCTCCTTTCCATCCCTGCCGGGGGGGGGAAGGCAGCGACGTGCCTCCAACCAGGGCAGGGGGTGCGGGGGGCACATACCAAGGGGTCAGGTGGTGGCACCGTGGTTCCCCACACCAGTTCCCTACCTGCTTTGCTGCCTCAGTCCTGTGTTTCTGCAGCTGGTTACTAGGACAGATGCAAAATGCCTTTGGAAATGCATCCTGCAAGTGGATCCAAAGGGGTCTTGGTAAGTTGGAGAAAGAGCCTGGCGGCTTAACCAACCGAGACCCCTTTGGATCCTGGCTCTGTGCTCTCAGATGCTCACAGCCTCTCCTGCCTTGCTACTACCTTCAAATTTAATTAGTGGACTCTCTGGACCCTCACCTGGGTCAGTTCCATTACCACTAAATATTACCAGATTCTACACAGATCCTGGAAGACGATTTTCAAGCCTGTAATAATCCCACCCAGCTTTTCCTCTTGCATTGCTTATGAGAACGCCACGTGAGACCGCAGCTAGAGCTAAAGTGGAGACAGCAAGAGGTGACAGGACAAGAGGAAACAGCCTCAGGTTGCTCCAGGGGAGGTTTAGACCGAGTAGTAGGAAAAAATTTGACACTGAAAAGGGTTATTAAGCATTAGGATGGGCTGCCCAGGGAAGGGGTTGGTTGGAGGGGCTTAGAGACACGGGTTAGTGGTGGTTTCTGTCAGTGTTAGGTTGATGGTTGGACTCAATGATCTGAAAGGTCCCTTCCAACCCAGACAATTCTCTGACTCCATGATTTCCTATTTCTCCCCAGATCTCCAAGGGCTCCTAGGTCAAGCACGGAAACAACCAACCTCTGTTATTTTCTAGGGACTGAAGCAACTCAGGTTGCTCTTCAATGCCCTGATTTTTTGGTCTCCCTCTATTTAAAAATAGGCAGCGTTTGACATTTTCTGGACTTCTGGAGACTTCACAGTCCTTTTAATGCTCTTGGAGATCAAAGCTAACAGCATCGATTCCTCTAATCCCTGTTCATGTTCCCTCAGTCTACTGGGGAAAATATCTTCAGGTCAGGCTGATTTGAAACAACCTTCTGCTCCAAATGCTCCCTTAGCTGTTGGGATTTTCCTCTCTTTGTGAGGGTCCAGCCAAGGCTCAAGACCCCTTTGCTCTACCACAACATTTGCAACTCCAAGTTTGCAACTCTGCTATCTCCAAGTCACGTACACGTGGTCAGGCTCATGCCAAGAAGGACATTAGGACCAACGTACAGAAATCTCCCCGTAGAATAACCCAGTCCTTGGTTTTTATCTTCCTACTGTGTCACTGTCACAGTAGGATTGACTCGGTGGCCCAGCACCTGCCCTGCCAAAAAAAAAAAAGCCAAGCAAATCGAAAGCCCAAATAAAAGAACAAAACACAAAACCAAAGAAAAACAAACAAACCAACCCGAAAATACGCCACTGCAAAGTCCTTATTGTCATTTTTAGCTTTGAAGGAAACGTTGTGCTGCTTCTTTCTCACCCCCGGAGCCACCGGCGGCTGCTTTGGGGTGGGAAGCACCGAATAGGGCACAGGAACCGAATATATGGAAGGAGAAGCGCTGGCTCCCGGTGTCAGCAGGGGGTTGTTCTCCTCCTCCTGCTCCAGAGGTACCACCGAAGCTACCCCGGGCCGCGGGACCCCCCTCCCCGAGCGTTAACCCCCCTCCCGCCTCGGCCACGGGCAGAGCTCGGTTTCAAGCAGGGGTCGGTCCCGCAAGGAGCATCCCCCGAGGAGGGAAGAAGCCGGGGGTGGCGGTCGGGTCCTTCGGGGCTGGACCTGCCACCGCGACGCCCCCCTCCCCTCCGGGCCAGAGGGTCCCC
>VZRU01006356.1:51686-77368 GCA_013398155.1 Pedionomus torquatus
ATTCTATGAATCTATGACATGGTCCTGCAGCAGGGCTCGGCCTCTCCAGAGGTCCCTTCCAACTCCAGAGCATTCTGTGATTCTGTTGTCTCAGCCCACAGCTGCACTTGTCCTTGACTCCCTGTGGAGCTCAGCTCCTCAAACCAGCAGCGCTGCGCAGGGATAGTTCGGGGGGGGTCGGTCTCTTTTCCCAAGTTACAGGCGACAGGACAAGAAGAAATGGCCTCGAGTTGCACCACGGGAGGTTGAGATTGGAAATCAGGAACAATTTCTACACCAACAGGGTTCTGAAGCCTTGGAAGGGGCTGCCGAGGGCAGCGGTTGAGGCAGCATTCCCAGAGGGATTCAAAAGCCAGGTTGACACAGTGCTGTGTGACATGGGTCAGTGGTGTTTTTCATCAGTTCGGTTGATGGTTGGACTCAATGATCTGAAAGGTCCCTTCCAACCCAGACAATTCTATGACAATTCAATAAGCCCAGCTCTCCGTGTCAGCACATCATCTGCTGCTTTCTCCCCAAGCACTCTGTGCCATCTCCATTCCTGTTTAGCCCAGGCTGTGGTTCTTAAATCCTTTTGAATATTCCCATCTCTTTCTCATGTCCTTCCCACAGGTGCTTTCCTCTTCTGCTGGACACCTTTTTTTGTGGTCCACATTACCAGGGCGCTCTGCAAGTCCTGCGCCATCCCCACGCAAGTCACCAGCACCGTCACTTGGCTGGGTTATGTCAACAGCGCTCTCAACCCCATCATTTATACCGTCTTCAATGCGGAGTTCAGGAACTTCTTCCGCAAAGTCTTGCACCTCTTCTGCTGAGCCTGCTGGAGCTGCAGGGAGGAGGAAGGACCGGGGTCTTTTTATTTTTATTTTTTTTTTTGTATAGTTCATTAAAGATCTATTTCTGCCTAAAGTCTGCTGTCTTTGCTGGGGAGCAGGGGAGCCAGCGCCCAAGAATGCTGCTTCCCAGCTTGAAGTTCCAGGTGGGTACCAGTGGATACAGCTCGGGGACTGGCCCCACTGGAGGTTTGTAACCCTTGGGGGTTGACCTAAGGGACAAGAGATGGCACAAGAATCCAGGGATGGTTCTCAGAACAGCTCCTGCTTTGGCATTAGGTGGTCGGTCTGGTTTGGGCTTCTCTGAGCTGGCACTAAGCAGTAAAACACCCCTCATCCCACCGCAGGACAGCGTTGGAGTTTGCAGCTGCTCTGGCCCCGAGTTGTGGAGAAATTCCCTGCTCCCCCCACAAAGGGGAGTCCTCCCAGCTCAGGCTCCATTCTAGAGGAGCCTTCCCCTTCCCACTCATCAGCTTCACCAGTTCCATGATTTAAACCACAGGGACAAACCAAGCTGGTGGGGTCCCTGTGGGAGTGCAGGCGGCTGCCTGGCAGGGATTGTACCTTTCCCCACCCGAAGGCACAATGATGTTACTGCTCCTTCTCTAGAATTCCGGATCAAACCATACCATTCCAGCCAGGAACCATTTCCAGCTGCAGGAAAAAAAACCCAACCCATTCTGCCTTTTGGTGGAGCCGAGCGCAGCACCAGCAGGGGCAGGCAGAGGGAGAGGGAAGCGCTGGTCTCCGAGGCTGGGAAGGGAAGGAAATCATTATTGCACGAAGCAGCAAGCTTGTGGGTAATGAGTTTTGTGCAGGATTGTTGCTTTCCAGGGAGTCATTTGCTTGCTTAGAAACAGAAAGAAAAAAAAAGTACTGCAGGGAGGGCCGAAGTTTTTCTTTGACTAAGAATAACGATCGCTGGATCAATTTATCACCAACAGATAAACATAGGAAGTTCCCAGCGATGATGCTGTCACTGGCTGAGCTCGGGGGTTTGCCCACCTTGGGGTGCGGATGCCGCGGCGCCGAGGGGCAGCTCCCGAGGGCTTTCGTTACAGACGAGTCACACCCACAATTCTGCCATTTCCAGATGTTGCCCACTCTCTTCCAAAGACTTTTTCCTCCTAAACGGTGCAGCAAAGCCAAAATTCAGCCAGTGCCCACAGCCCAGCTACAAACTGGTTAACAGGGACTGGGGGGGCCTCTGTGTTTGTGTCTCCCAGTGAGGGACAGGAGCAGGAGACCCACTGGGCTCCAGTAACCAGGAATTCTGCCCTGGGGAGGCCACGTCTGGAGCACTGGGTCCAGTTCCAGACTCCCCAGTTTAAGAAGGACAGGGAACTGCTGAAGAAGGCACAACAGAGGACCACAAAATGATGAGGGGCCTGGAGCATCTCTCTTTGAGGAAAGGCTGAGGGACTTGGGGCTGTTTAGTCTGGAGAAGAGAAGGCTGAGGGGGGATCTGAGCAACACCTAGAAATACTTCAAGGGGGGGTGTCAGGAGGATGGGGCCAGGCTTTTTCCAGTGGTGCCCAGGGACAGGACAAGAGGAAATTGGCACAAACTTGACCACAAGAAGTTCCATCTAAACACAAGTAGGAACTTCTTTCCAGGGCTCTTTCCAGGGCTCTGCCACCTTCACAGGAACAGGCTGCCCAGAGAGGTGGTGGAGTCTCCATCTCTGGAGACATCCAAACCCCACCTGGACACGTTCCTGTGGGACCTGCTCTGGGTGGACTTGCTCTGGCGGAGGGTTGGAGGAGATGATCCCCACTGGTCCCTTCCAACCCCAGAGCATTCTGTGATTCTGTTATCTCTGCCCACAGCTGCACCTGTCCTTGACTCCATGCGGAGCTCAGCCGCAGGGATGGTTCTCTCTGGAGCCAAAGGGGGGAAGTGGCAGAAACATTTTCCTGCTGAGAGCTGTGTTTGACATTGGAAGCGCCCCAAAGGTGCCACTTCAGAGCTAACCTTTGCTGCAGTCTACTGCAAGACTCATTCTATCACTGCCCTTTTGCCCTCAGATCTTTGAGGAGCAGCTCATCCACAGATTCAGAACCTTAATGGGCAATAGACGGAGGCAATAAACACTGTAAATTAGCTGTATTACTGCAGGCTCAATTAAGGCTGTCTTTTCAATTAACTAATTGTCTTTAAGCTTCAGAAAAGAGGCAATCATAATTTAACAGTGGGAGAAGAAACTGTTACAAACACCGAGGAATTACTCTGGGAAGCAGGAGTGAGCACTTTGCCTGTAAGGAATTGCCTGTTCTTTCCTTCCCAGGACTTTCAGACAGGTCATTGCTGTTCTCATCCTGCCCCGGTTGGTTCTTGGCTTTCCCTCAGAGAGAGGGTTCCTTTTGGGGGAGGCCAACAAGCTGCTGCTGCTGTGACCCCCCCTTGCCCACCAACACTCAGCCAGTAACTGGACAGGACAACACCTCGCAGATTTTATACCCAAGGCTAAAAAAAACCAACAATCTGGAGGGGTGGGTGTGTGTCTACTGAGACTCCTCCAGCCTGGGCCATTAATCTTCCGACACAAATAAACGCACCTAAATTATTAAAGTACATTAATAATTAACCCCTTTTGTTTACCTTCCTAATGCTCACCACTTCTTTAATGAGCAGCTCCTCAAAGGCAGCGACAGGAGAGTGCTCTACGAACATGCTCTCGCTTTGGGTTTGATCGGGTCTGATTTGGGCCAGACGAGAGACCGCGTTTCCCTGCTGGACAAAGGGAGAGTGAAGCCCCGTGTGAAACCCCACCAGCTCCCTGCAGCCACACCAGCTCCCCAGCCAGCTCCCCGCAGCCACTCGCTGCGTTGATCCCCACATCCAAGTGCTGCCGGGAATTCCACAGTACCACCTGCCACACTCATGATCTCACCCCATCTTTTTTAACAACTTAGTATTTTTTACTTCTATTCAAGTGCAGAAGCTCCAATGTGTTCCAAATTTGCCCAGCACAGAGGGAACACGGGGTGGGGGGCGGGGTGGGGAAAGACCTTCTAATGGCAAACTAAGAATTTGCACTGACTCTTTCAAGGCAATCAAATAAACCAAACGAAGGTTCATTTCTGTTTTCAAATGAGAGGTAGGGAGGCAGAGGGAGAAGGAAACACTGGCAAATCTCAATGCAGCACCTGCATTAGATCCATCTCAAGAGAGGTGAGGAGATGGTTGTCACCCACACAACGGAGGGTCCCGCCTGGCACAGTCACAGTTCCCTTCAGCCAAAGGTGGCTCCCAACCGCTCGGCTGCGGTTTGGTGGGTTTGTGTTTACCAGATGAAGTTTTCACAGTCTCTGCATTACTGGAAGTTTTGGAAGAAGATCAGGAGTTGGCCAATGCTGTCACAGTATCAAAAAGTCTTTCAAAAAGGAGTTTGCTGGAGAGAGGAGTGTGGTTTGCAGGGGACAGAGCGTTCGCGCCGGGTGCCCGATCCAGCCGGTCACACCACGTTGCTCATGACCAGTTCTCGAGGTAGATGCGCTCAGACGGTGACTTTCTCCATAACGCTGTCCGTGACGTGCACCTCGTTGGCCTGTACCGTCACCGTGGGCGACTGGCCGCAGATGTGCTGGTGGTCCTTCCAGTCCTGCCAGGGGAGAGCAGAGGGAGAGGCCATGAAGAGAAAGGGCCCTTGGAAAGCGCAAACGCACCCCGGGCCCCAAGAGAAGCCTCCTTTGGGAAGCGCTTTCTCTAGCACTAATGGGCTGAGCAGGTGGCTACTGCTCAGCCAAACAAGGCTAACGATGGACAGGAAAGGAACCAAGGTCAAGGCTGGAGGTGGACACAAACGGAGCAGAATGCTGGCTTCTCAACCTAAAAGCAAGCTAGGACATCAGTGTCAGTCAGACTGTGGAAATTCTCCTAGAACAGTCAGAACCTTGACTTAAACTCTGCCCCAAAATACAGCTCACTCCGAGTGAGCACTCCTGATGGACAGGAGTGGAGTAAGACCATAAAAAGGGGTCTTAGTTCAGCAACAGCAAAGCAGAGGAACACAATTCCTCCAGGATTTACTGCCTCTAGCTCTTAATCTGCACTAGCAGAATTCTCCTCTGACTTGCTCAGCCCCGGGGTGGCACATCGCAGCTCGTGGATCCAGGGGGCATCTCACAGAATCAGTTCCAGTGCAGAGCACCAGCCACAGCTCTGGGCAGATGTCCACTCAAGTGACAGCCTGTCTAGGAGCAGGACAAAAGGTGGCTACTTGGTGGCATTTCCCAGAGCCCTTTGTACTGAGGCCAAGAGGGTGGCGCTACAGTCCCTGAGGTGCCTGGAGAGGCGGCAGTGAGGCTTTAAGTTTTCTGCTGGCAGCATTTGGTCCTTCTTTGGATTTTTATTCTTTCTGCTTTACTCTTCTTGGCCACCAATACACTCTGTTACAGGCAAAAGGAAATGGTCAAAATTCTTCTGCTACACAACAGCCTGGCCTCAGCTGATTCCAACTTCGACACCCACAGAACTTGCAGCCCCGGCTAAAAACAACATCAGCCTTTTCTCTAAAGCAGGGCCAGGGGCCTCTGTAAGGAGCCTGCGCCAAACACGAAGCACAGCAGCAACCACACCTCCTCGTATCTGTTTCCACCTCCCACCTTCAAAATCTTACAGTTTGTCCCACGGTACCATCACAAATAAGGTAAGGAACAAAACCATGTCCTCAGTGACAGCAGGAGCACAGGGACCAGGCAGTGTCCAGCTCACCAGCGAGCAGCAGGGGAGGCTTGTAGAAGTGCTTCCAGGTAAGTGCTCCCCACGGCTCCCAGTGGCGTCCGTGCTCTCACTTCTGGTGTTGCTCTGGTGTTTAGATCACCTTTGAGAAGGTGTGTGTAAATCTCAGGACGTTCCCTACCTGTTTGATGCAGATCCCGACCTGCAGACCTGCCCCATCACCAGCCCTGCCCCGTGATCCAGCTGGCAGGGTGGGTTCAGGATGGCACTGGGGCTGCCCACCCCGTGCAAGGCTTGGGCTGCCCCCACCACACGGCATGTTCTTGCCGTCCTTACACCCATCGGGGTCAGTCAGAGCTGTCTGGCTTTCCCCAGGGTGACACAGCCCTCTCCAGGCAACTGAATCTCCAACTCCCCAACAAGCTCGTACCTTCCGCTGGCAGAAAGTGGAGCAGTAGTTGACTTTGTGGCACCCTGTGCACTCGTTCGTCGCTTCCCGACCGCAGTTGACGCAGGATTGCTGTGAAAATGGACAGGAAGAGAGACAACATCAGAGATAACAACAGGGAGATCACCCAAGTGTAAGATGGGTGCTGTAACACAATGTGGTAAAGCCCCTGTTTCCCAACATATCCTCAACATACAAACACAAACCAGAGACCCGCTCTCCTCGCCACATTTGCAGGGATCACTGATTTCCCGTCTGGAGGGCAAGAAGCCCTTCAAAACCACAGGTGAGGCACTGAGTGGGCGTGGAAATCAGTCCCCAGTAACTTAACTGATGTTACCAGCCCCAGCCAGACCCACGGGGGCATCTGCCCGAGTCAGTCTTACCCGGGGCAGGCGTGTACCCCAGAGCAGCGCATGGGCCATCCATACGGCTGAGTTCATCTCAAATTTAAAGTATTACCGCAGATTCGGCGGGTGGTTTTGTTTGGTTTATAATCCTGTCTATCTCTGAAAGGGGATCTGAGGAAGGACAAAGTGGGCATAAGGGTGGTACCCTGCCGTGTACTTTTTCCCTGGTTTTTGTGAGGAAAAAGGCAGCTGCTGCTACGGGCTGCCAGTCTGTAGCATAACTGCACAGGCAGCGCCCCAAAAGGGAAACAGAAGACAGGAGTAAAATTAAGGCTATAACAGGAGCAAGGACTTAAACCTGGAAATAAGGCGAGATATGATACATGGATGAGAAATCACACCTGTTTCTTAAAGGCTGTTTTTGTGTCTCTCGCTTTAATCTTGTATCAGTGACTTCAATTAACATAACCTCTATATTTAGGCAGAAATATCATTGAACTGCCACAAAAATAAGCACTTCACAGAGCATTCCGCTTCCAACTCATTAAATTACTGACAAATCATTAGCACATCAGTGCAGCAGCGTGAGGCCGCGACAGGGAGCGTTCCCTCTTTGAGTACAACCACCCTATCAACCAGCGCCCTGATTAACACCCAGTTCATCACTCCGTCTGCTCACACCTCTCCCATGTACCTACAATTAAGAGTTGTGTGACTGAACTATAATTGTGTCCCTGATGCGCAGCCGGGAAATTGGGCCACCAAAAAGGGCCTGGAAGCTGCAATCTGGGACTCGCAAAGCCCGACCCAAAGGGACACTTGATTAAGGCTGTTCGTAACCCCTGCAGCGTCGGAAAACGTTGAACACGCACAGCACAGGCTGAGATCTCAGAAAGAATGAGACACACACAGCTCAAAGGGCATAAATCGTGGGTCCTGAACTCTCTCAGGTCTCACCAGAGGGAATCACACGGTTTTGAAAGCGGCTCAGAGGAAAAAAAGGGAGTTTTCCTCCCATCAGACCCCAGCGACAGGCACCCCTCAGAGCTGCAGCATCTTTGCTCTGAGGTGAGGGAGACTCAATAACCCGGCCACGTAACGATAATGGACTGTGAAAACCTGGAAGGCTTGGGAAAGGGGACAGATTCTGCTCAAACCCGAGTCCCACCAGGGAAAGATACAGAGTATGTGACTTCTGTAGCAATGATAAAAAAAACTCTGCATCTTTCAGTGGAATACGACAAAGAACAAAAGACTCTGGGTAAAATATGAAGCACCTCCCGCTTACCTTGATGATGATTTCTGTCTTCCCATCCACATCTTCTGTTTGTTGAAATAACTGGTTTTGATATTGCTGCGAGGGAAAAGACACCAGAGTTGTCATTTCACAGCCGTGTGGCATGAGGGGATGAACAGGGTGCTCTGTATGGAGGGTCCCCACGCTGAGCTTGCTCCTGGTAAGCCCAAAGTTGAGGCAAGAGGACAGAGGGGACCCTCACTCCTCCCTCCTAAGAGACACACCGTGCCCTTATGCGGACACAGAAGCCTGGGAGAAAATGGCCTGAGGTGAAAAGCTGCCAGTTACATCCAGTATTTACTTAAACCCCGCTCTCCCCACCCCATAACTGCCACAAGGGAACTGCACCCCACACTGACAAGAGCCTAAGGAGTCAGCAAAGGACACACAAGGAAAACACCAAGGCAATAGGTCTCGGGCCAAATTTTGGCTTGAGCTGAGTGATCCTAATCCACCAACAGGCAAAAGCATCAGAAGGGACAGCACAGCCCAGGAGAATGGATCAGGGGAAGGAAACAGACACAACTAACACGCTTCAGACTTTAGAAACAGCATCAACCATCACCGTTATTATTTCTCCTTTGAATAAAAGCACGAAAGGGCTTTCAAATTAAGTGCTTCTCTGGGGGTGACTTTTAAACCACGGCTCAGGTGCACTGCAGATTTACTCCAAAGCAGTTCAAGCCCAGTCAGTCACTGCTCCACCCACCACCTGCCCAGGCTCGGAGACAGGAGTCCTAAACCAAAGGAATTCAAACCCAATCCCCATTTGATTATGTGCTAACCCCGATTTAAATTAATTGGGAACAGTTAAAAAGTCAGAAAAGCCCTGAGCCCTCACCTTCAGCCAGAGCGGGTTTATCCAGGAGTGACCGTGACCCCACACGTAAGGAGATTAAAGGCTCAGTGTACAGGTGTCTCTATGACCTGACAACCCCGTATTTATTCTCCTGTGAAATCACAACCTTCAAACCCTTTTTATTGCCATGACACAAATTCAAATTAAAACATCCCAGGGATTTGGAGGCGGCGGCAGGGAAATCTCTCGCTGGTCAGTGCAAGGGGTGTGACTGGGTTCTGCCGTTATTTGACAAATAAGCAAGAGCAGGTTAATTAGCAGGACAGGACACAGTATCCCCGATGCTTCCGATACCACACAGGTGGAAAGTGCATTACGTGAATGGAAATTCCAAATTACTCATGGGAAAGCCTAAATTGTGTCCAAATGCAAAGTATTCTTGTGAAGACAGGGAACAGAGCAGCAAGTTTGAGATGTGGCTTCCAGCCTAAGAGTCCTGCTGGGGCTCAGGGAGAAAATGACCTTTGTTTTTCAGAGATCATTAACATTGGTGAGCACCGGCCGCAGAGCAGCAGGGACTCGACAGCCACAGGGACCTGACGCTTCATGTCCCAGCCTCTGCCACCTGCACTCGGGCAGGGAAACTGGATTCTTCAGGAAAGGGTAAAAGGAACTGGTAAGTGAAAGACAAACAACCCGCATTAAAAGCAGGGACCCAGAAAACCTGCAGAATGTTTCTAAACTTCTTTTTGGTGAAGAAAGTGGAAATAGAGGCACCGAAGCATGCGGGGAGCTGACATTTGAACCCAGCTTGGAAACCTCTGCGCACAGTCCCAGCTAATACCGTCCCCTCTGCAACAGCCACACAGCAACAGAGCCAGGGCTGAACACGCTGAATTCTGGTTGTGCAGAAGTGCTGCAGCTCCGGAATGAAACCCCTTCCCATCACCAGACTCCATCCTCTCAGAGTGTGGCTAACCCTCTCTCCTTGTCCAGCAGCTCCTCCACCTCCGCTCTCAGCCCCCAAAATCCGCTGATGGGAACCACATGTTTAACCCCTCCTGCCTCCTTTTTCTCTCTCCCCAGAGAGAAAAACATTCCTCTGGTTCCACTCAGCCCATGGTGTGAAGAGTCCAAGCCATTCAAACACTACAGAGAAGGAAAAGGTGTGATAAGGGAAAGGATGGAGCCAGACACATCCAGATCTCATAAAACCAACCAACAACCTCCCATTCTCAGCTTTTTTCCCCACCGTTTTGGGGTACACAAACCCTTATTTGCTTACTAGAGCTACATTTGTTAAATGCTCGACCCTCTTTGGGTTAATTTCATACTCTCCAGCCCTGAATTGTTTTAATCTTTCTAAAAAGGAACTCAGCTGCTCCAGCTGTTGGCTGATTTAATCTTCCCTCTTGTTTTCAAACGGGCTGGGCTCCAAGGGCACCACTGAGCTTCACAAAGGCTATTTCAATTAAAACACTTGTCAGACTTTTGACACCAACTCTTTTAAATTTATACCGAAAAAACTCTTCAACACATGTCCTGAATATCTTCATTATCTTCTCGCAATGCCTTCTGCCAGGGAGTTTGGTGAATTCATGTACTCTCCCCCTCCTAAAGTTCATCTGATATAAAAAATGGCTTCATGCACACTCAGAAAAATTACCCTGCCAAAGCGCCCGGCCCTTCGTGTAAATCACCACCTTCAACATGCTCCTTTGGGCCAGTCCTGCAAAGTGTCAAACAGCTCTGGTAAGAGACTGAGGCTTCTACTGCCCCCCTCGCTCTCGTTCTAAATCAAAACCGCAGTGAACCCCCCCATTCAGACAGAAACCAAAGGATCGAATCAGTCACCGCCTAATTCCTAACGACAGGGGAAAACTTCCTCTTACCAGCTGCGTGAAGTTCTGACAGAGCAGCTCCACTTAATCAATGCCACACCAAAGGCTGCAAAGAGTCAGAAAGAGCTCACCAATACTTTGACATTTTCACCTTTTGCAATAAGCGTGAGGCCTTTTTTTAAAGCAATTACTACAACCCCCCAGCTGGGCAGTTGAGGGTTTGCTCTTCTTTCAGAACGTAGCTCCCCAAGACTTCTCAATAACATGAATCTAACTTGGATTTGGTGTCTCAGACTCTAGAATTTTTCCAAAGAAATTATTGCAAAAGAGGTATTTTCATAGAGGCGGGAATTGTGCAGGCTTCAAGTTTACAAACTGTCCTTATTTCTAGGACTTACGCTTTTTTACGCAGCCTTTTAGCCAGAGATGCTGCTGCTTCATGAGCAGCTTTGCAAGATCCCTGTGAAGGAAAGGTTATCCTCTGTTAAAGAACAGGCTCCAAGGCCCAGAGAGGCCACGGAGTTACCTGGGGGCATCTGAAGAACTTGTGGCAAAGATGGAAACAAAATCTGGAAGAGATCCTCGGCCTTGAGATTTGCCCAGCGAAGCACGATCCTTCAACAAACGTACAGAAATTAAAAAGGACAAAGTGACAGAGCCCGTGGAAGGGCTTCCAAAGGACACAAGGAGGGGCAAGAAAGACTCTGCGGGGGAAACCTTTGCCTCTGGCACTTGGAATCTGACCTAGAGGTTCTTCACAACAGCCCAGGGTGTCCCCAGCCCCTGACACGGGCGCTCTACGGCTGCAGTCACGCAGTGGGGAGCCAGAGGGAAAAACCCTCGTGTCAGACACGAGAGATGAGTGAAAAGCAAGTGGAATTTTCCATGTTTTCTATAATTGCCCATAACAGGGATCTTATATTACACTTCCCAGTTCAGCCCCTGCTGCTTTTGGGGACTCTGTATCAAGGTATGGCCACGTGTTTGGATCCACAGTTAGGGATCCAATCCTCCTGCAAAATTCAGATTAGACATGCCATCTTAAGGAAGAAACCTGCCTGTAGATGCTTCCAATTCATGCTGAGCTTCTAAATTTTTACAGCTTTCCCTTGCTACATTTAGCAGATCCCCTTCCTGCCACAGCTCCTCTCTGGTGTTGGGGTTTTCACCTTCAAAATGATATAAATGAAGGGAATAACGCATTCCTAAGACTCCTCTGAACAGTCCCGGATAATATCATTAGCAAGCGTGACCAGAATGAAACAGTGATGGCCGCTCTTTGGCTTCCCAGAGAAGAACCTAAATGTAGAAGCAGTACAAACGCTTCCCCTGCCCAAAGAAAAATGGGAGCAAAAGCCTGACTTTCAGAGTTCAGAGCTCTGCGAGCCCCACCAGCACTTCCCAGAGCACAGCTCCTGGCATTTAAAGCCAAGGGACCCAAACTGCTGCTCTAAGGGAGCAGACTGGCTCATGAGTCATCTTTAATGAGCTCCAAAGCTCATTAAATAATAAGTGAAACACAATATATTAAACGATTCGCAATATACAACAAAGCATACAAGCTGTGATTAAAAATCTTTTAATGCTTAATTCATTGCTCTCTCGGAAGACTGAAACCAAACCAGCACATGGGTAAGTTTTCCTGTGCGTCTGCTGTTCGTGCCACTTCTCTACTCTCTTAAACTGGGGGGACTCCAGACCTCCCTGAAGATGCACGGACAGACAGCGCTGTCCCAAGTGCTCCGTCCTGCTCCTCGGTGGGAGGGCAGAGGCCACCCCCTGTTCGGGGCGACAGAGGGACGGGAACAGTTACCAGATCAAAAGTGCTTGAGCTCAGAATCCTCAAGAGCTGGGGCACTGAGCTGGGGGAACAGCTCTGTGCCGCTCTGAAAACTAAACAGACAAATTATTTCCAGTCACGGCCATGAAGTGTGTGTGTCCAGTCGGGAACCAGCCTGCTCCCAGGGGATGGCTGTAATCCTGCTGCGTATAGAGTCTCTCTTCCAGGAAGAGCCGAGCCTACAGCTCTCTTATAAATTAATCTGTTGTTTGGCCTTTGTATCAAATTGGTTCAGCAGAAACCAAGAGCCACCAAGGCAGGAAGCCACCTCTCTCTCCCTCCTCATACACCGTAACTGTCCATAAAAGCAGTCTGACCACACACGTACCCAGGGTGGGAAAGGAGCTTGTGTTACAAACCCGGGAAACATGCATGAAATCAGAAAATCACCTCTGACCGACACAAAAGCAGCCAGCAAATACACGACATTTAGTGGAATTACTTCCAGTGCCAGCCCTGTACCCTGAAACCCAGAGGTTTTTTCCAAAAGTGGAATTCACTGGAAGGAGTTCAGAAGAGCCATCTGCAGCAGCCCCCAGATGGCTCCAGATACCGGCACACAGCGACACGCTTGAGAGTGGTTATGTGGATATTAAAATAATAGCACCATGAGCAAGTATGTTTACAAAATCTGCTGAAGTACCTGCTACACAAGAAGCCACACAAGTTGTGTTACTGGGGATTCAACAGTTACTGGGAAAGGGACTTCCCCTGGAAATCAACATGTGCTTGTCCTCGCTTTGTAAAATCAGCGCTTTAATCAATAGACAGGAGTGATTTTAACTCCCATTCCCAGGGCAAGAAGAAACCAGAATTCCACTGAAGTGAGCTGGGTTCAGATCAGAGGGTGAGGGGAAAGGACTCGGAACAACCGTTCCAGAAACCACCGCAAGGATAAACAGAAGGGAAGAGAGCACAGAAACTGGGAAAAGAGCAGAGCCAAGTTAAACAGAGTCAGTTGTTCATCTCTAAACCGGGGCAAAGCTGCCAGGTTTTGGGTATCCCGTGGTCTCTGCAGGTTTTTAGCAGCAGGCGGCCCAAACCTGGTCGGCAGCACCAACACCTGTTCTGCCCGGGCGGGGAAGAATTAGACTCTCAACGTATCACACACCTGCACGTCAAGGATGCAGCGTACGGAAGAGTTTAGCAGAGACAACGCAGCAAAGAATACCAAAGACGCTGCAAGGACTGTCCTAGGGGTGCTCAGCATTCAGCAAAGTCTTCCCACGCGCATTTCTTCAAGGCCTCTTGCTTGCACTCTCGTGCCTACGGATTCAGTGGAAAGCTGATGTTAGCAACAACACCGACGGCAACAGCAGGCAGCGCGGTGTTCAGGGAGGGAGCTCACCAGCTAACGACAGTGACACCAGTGTCACAGTACGCTGCCCCCCATCTCCCTCCCTTGAGTCCACACCAGCAGCTGTGGGTCTGGGGGAGAAGGGGAAGGCATTTGGCAGTGCGTGGAGCCAGATTCAAGGGGGGCATGAGCAGGTGTTAAGAAGAATCCTGGGTCCCTACTGTGCAATTAAGGAGAAGAGAAGTGGGGAGAACAGGTCAGTTCTTGGAGGTAACTCCTCACAGGGAAAGGCCACTGGGTACAAGGCAATGCCAGCCGGCCCTCCCGTCTTATAACAAGACTCACTGAGATCAGCTTTGCTTGCACAGGGCTCAGTAAGACACCTCTCAGTTGTACTGGTTATCTCCCCCACAAACTCTACAGTTGCTGTTCTTTTAATCTCTCTGCCTCTTGGGGTCACCAAAAGCCTCTCTGGCAGCCCCACTCGCTTGCCATGAAGAAAGCAGCCACGGCACAGCTGAGCACTCACCACTTTCCCGTACGAGGATTCACTGTCCATGTCTCATAAATTTAAGGATGCCAGATGGGATTGCTCAGGACTCTTTACACCAAACAGCGTGTGCTACTGGCTGTCACCCACAGCTTCTGGAATCCCAGAGCGCTCTACTCCTTTCCCCATCATACAAATAACTCCGAAAGATTTCCCTTGGCAATACCACTCTCAAGAACTGAGAAGCAATTTCTAAGGGCAACCACTGTTACGGCCAGTGATAACCAGTGAGGTTCTACTCTGTCCATCACTCAGTCAAAAAGATGCCCTTGGAGGAGCCTTCTCACCTCCTCCGGAATAATTACCTCTTTCCTCTCCACGTCAGCCTGAATCTTTGCTTGCGTGACAGCAGCCTCGCGGAAGGAAGAACTGGCCTGTTTGGCCTGTTCAATGAGAGTCTTCAGCTGCTGGGCGGTGTTGAGCAGCGAATTGACCATCTCTTCCAGGTAGAGCCAGGTCCGCTGCTCCGTCACTTCCAGCCCGTTCACCACCGAAGGGGATATGGCTTTGGTGGGGGTCGTGGGGGGCACCGCCAGGGCAGGGAGTGAGGTTAACACTGAATATAGAGAAAGAAAAAAGAAAACATACACAATTAGGGACTTTCATTCCTGTAAAGTGTGGGGGAGTGGGTTTAATTGGTTGGTTGGTTGCTTGTTTTTTTTTAAATATGGTCTGCAAAAATTTCCAAACCAGCAAAGTTTTTGCTAAACAGACCTATACTTTGTGGCCCAAAGAGCACAAAATGGGTTTGTGCAGAACAAGCCCTTGGGCCACTCTCAAACCCAGCGGACAGAAGAACACGTACTCCTGATCCTACTGTCTGCTCCGAGGAGGCACTAAGCCCTCCTGGCTCTGCTGCACAGCAAAGTAGTGAAAGCACCATCCCCAGTGACTCTTCCACCACCATCATCACAGTGTTCATCACAGTTTTCCACCTTTAACCACTGCTAAGCATGGTTTTAATAAGTCATTCAGTGACCAAAACCATCAATCATTCTGAAATATCCTGATGTCACCACACAGATGTCAATTCTCAGGTCACACAACCACAAAACATAGGCACCAACCCACATCACGCTCCCCTACACCTCCTGAATCCTCCTCTTAACCATAACCCTGGCCAAAGACTGGGATAAAACCAAGCCATTTGTCACCACCTCAAAATTACATGTATCACAAATGTGCACTTTCCAAAAGCAGTGGTTGAGAAGCCCTTTAAAAAAAACCCTCAACAACTGTAAATCCATAGGACCCCTTCATCCTGCATCTCACTCAGAAAACAAACTGTGGGCAAAAAAAAAAAAACGCAGCACACTGAGATACCAAAAATTGTAATAAAAGGTATTATTCACAGCTATATGTATCCGTTTCAAATATTCTGGTTATTCTGACCAGCAATGCTCTGAAACCTCTTGCCTAATCCCAAAGGAGAGGGAATGCACACAGTCCAGATGGAAGTTTCAGCTTCAGACACAAACATCTCCTGACATTTGTTTTACCTTTACTGTCTCAGGCAGTTCTCAAGAAAGCGATTTCTTGTCTACGGCCCTTTCCTCCCAAACCCTAACTACAACCCTTTACTCTTGTATAAACCAGAATGCCACAGGTATGAAGCTAAATACAAAAGCACAGAAGCCCAGCAATACTTCTAAACATACCCCAAGGGACATTAAAAGAAGGAAAAAAATCCCAAAGCAGTTACTGAGGCGTTGCAGCCTTCACTTTTTCATACCCCCCAGTCACTGCTGCTTGTGGGAAGCCGCCAGTATCAAGCTGAACTGTCCTGGGAACCTCATCACACTTGCCTTGAACTTCCCTCCAACTCCCTCAATTCTCAGGGCTTTGCTGTCCCCCCTTTCCCAAAGCCTGCGTTAGAAAATTGAAGTCCTAGACAACCAAAGGTCTAGCCTTACCTTTGTAAACGTTTCAAAAACCCAGCAGTTATCGTGTCACTAAAACATCTACTTTTCCCAGCTCTAGGTTTGCACACACACTGGGAGATCACAGCGTGCGGGAATGAAATCTAGAACCCAACAATGCAGTGTAAGTTCATCCCAAAACCAAAAGTTATCTGTTTCGCCAGGAACAGAAGTTATCTGGCTTTGCTTCTCCAAAACTTAACTCTATCCCTAGAGATAAATACTCCCCATCTGCCATAAAGTTAAGTCCAAGACATCCACACCTACCAACAGCTGACTCTAAATTCCTCACCAAGTTGTTTACTAGAAAAAAAATAGAGTACCAACAAATTTACCAATAACCTAAATTACCCACCAAATTTACCCCCAAATCTACCAATAGCCTATTTCAGGATTTTTCCTCGCATCTTTAGGTAGGAGATTCAGAGGATTCAGCACACAGAAAAATAGCAGTGACTCTGCAGGCTGAGAAACCACGTTCCCTCCTGGCTGGTTCCACATTGTCAAGGGCAGAGCGGTTGGTATTCCAGGCACCACCCGTCCATCAGCTTCCTTGATCTTTAAATACTTAGCAGCACATTCATGTCATAAAGGCAGGACTGTTCCAACTGACGGATGCTCTGGCCCTCAGAGAAGTGTTGAACAGCCGAGAATGCAATTTCAGAAGTGCTGAACCATTTAAATCCTGTTCACATTCCTGCTTCCCTTTTAGAAACATTTCTAGCAGCATCGGTTCCACTGCTGGGTACCGACTACTGTTTTTATTAAAACAGACCATTCTTGGGGCCAGATTTTCTTCCTTTAAACCAGAGTTTAGAAATTTACTTAAAAGGGAAGTCCTTGAACAAAACGCATAGGGTGCAGTGTCTGAAAGGCACTTCATTCTCATTGACTTTATCAGCAGTCTCCCATGGCGATCCGTTTTGGATGTCACCGTGGATGTTGGCACACTGCTCCATCTCAGGTGGCTCAAGCCTCAAACCTCTCACACACAAGAGCAAACTGCACAAGCCAGTTAAAAGCACAGCAGGAGGAGACACCCCCTCGTTCAGGGAAAAATCTTCTTGGCTACACTTCAAACGGTACTTAAAATACAACCGTAAATACTCTCCTGGAAAAAAATTCAACTGTATGTGCTGCCCTGAAAAAAAAATCAACTATAATTCTATGATTCTATAAACATCGTCCTCTCCAGCCCCATATCATTCTGTGATTCCTGTACTGAGCTGCAATTCCAGCAGTCCCACTCACGGAGAACCTCACCTTACAAAGGCATCTGCAGACAAACAAGGCTTCTTGCCAGACTGCCCCGAACACTGAATTTCTTCCAAGACAGCCACTAATTTCAGCGTATGAACGCTTTAACCCTTTTCGAGCCCTATCTGGCAGTCTTCTGCGCAAGCAGCAAAAGCTGAAAGGATCGAACACGGATCCGGAGAGAGAGAACAAGCCTCAAAGCCGCTGGTGTGTTAGACACGAGAGCATTTCCGACAGAGAGCGTCGGGAGCTCATTACACAGACAAACCCACGCTTTACGCTCAGCAGCCCTTAATTAAAACAGCAATTTCAGGCCATTTGCACGTGATTAGAACTATTTGCACTTAGTAAGAGATAAACTGGCCTTTTATCAGGAGCTGTTTGCAGAAGAGCCTTTCCCACTGCCCCATTTCCAGCACAGTATTTATCAGAGTGTGGCATTTGATAACTTATCTCCCAGGAATTACTTCCCATTCCTCATTTTGGCATAGGTGCATCTGTCCAGGGAAAGTATTCGCCGGTGAAAAAAAAATTAATGTTTAATTAGCAACAAGAAGATCTGACTAAGACTGAAAACCAACAAAATTTCATTCTGGACAGAGCAGGAACACACTGTGCTGCTCTGAGTAAGTAAATAAAAGGTCAGAGAGAGGGGAGAACACGGGCTTTAAAAGAGAATGACTTCAGGCAGCACAAAGGAATTACATGTTTACACCATCTTTCCTTGATGTCTGAGAGAAGAGGGACAGGGCTCAAACCCTGCCTGCCTCACAGCTCCTCCGTGACAGCGAGGTCAGGACAAAACAGAGAAATTTCCCAGAATCATGGAATTCAGAGAAGTAAAAGGCCTGAAAATCGCCTAAACATGAGCCAGCCAGAGGCAGGCCATTCCTGCTGCATCTCTTGTCCACTCCAAGTTTGCAGTTCCAGTTTCTGCAACACTTCCAGTTTCTATCAGTACAGGCAAATGCAATTTAGGCAACATAATTACATGTGAAGAGGTTATTAACCAGCACCCATCATTCCAGCACAAATGGCCATGGTCAGGGATAGAAAACTGACACTGGATGGGACAGCAGCTCCCCAAACCTGCCCCAAACTGAGAGCGTTCATCAGTGGGTTCCTACAGAGATGTGAGAATGTTTAGAAAAGCTTCTGTGACATAGTTTGATGGTTTCAGATCAAACACTGAATAAAGGTTTAGCCACAGCACCCAAGCGGCAGCAAAAGCCTTGAAGCACAAGCCTCGGGAAATGCAAGGGAACCGCGGGATGATTTAGGAAGCAGGATCACAACAGCCTCCTCTGGTAGGAACCAACCCATCAAAATCCTCAATAATGGAGTGAAAAATTTCCCACAGACTGGAAAAAGCTGTCCATCCAAATGTTAACAACCCAAAACTCGGAAGCAAAACAGAGAAAGGATTATTTTTCGGCTTTGATCTTCCCCTTAGCTGCGAAAGAAGATTAGAGAGTAAATTCAAGCACTGCCAACAGGTGACAGAAAACGTACCGATTTTGGGATGAGAGGTTGGCAGCGCAGCTTCGGGAAAAGGTGAGATCTGACAGTTGTCCTGGTAACTGGGATAATGAGGCTCTGGGTGAGTGACCCGGCACGGCTGCTGGACACTGGTGTCCTGAACTGCAGGAGAACAACACCGTCATCAATCGCTGGGTAACACAGCTCTCGGGCACTTCTTACACCTAATTTTTTTCCCCATGTTTTATACAAGTTCCTACACTCTCTGGTAATTCCAAATGAGGAACAGCAGCACGATCTCGCACAGGTGGACGCAAGGAAGTCTTGCACTAATTTCTCCTCTGCTTTCACCTCTGAAGGCAAAGGTCACTGCTGCCTTCCCTCCCACACACCTTTACATTTCCAATACCCACAGGACTCCATGGTTCTCAGAGCCCGATGTTCCCCTCCGCAGAGCTCACAACCCCAGGCACGAATCAAACTGAAACAACTGAAATATACATCATGCATTTGTATTCTCTTTGATTTACTCTGGCATCTTTCACCTCAGCTAGTTTTCTTTCTTTTTTGGTAGTATTTTAGGATAAAAGAAGAAAAAAATGGACAAGAGGTGACCATAAACCCCTAGCAAGCAGCAGCGCTGAACATCAGCAGCTGCAACATCTGGACAAAACTTCTAACTTTGCATCTGGAAAGATTTCAGGCTGCTGAAATCATTTCAAAGGAAGGACAGCGGGTTACGTATGTCTCTCTGTAAGCTCCTGAGAAATAAATCCTTCGTGCAGCATTCAGAATGCTTCTTCCTACAGTGACAGGCATCCAAGCCTCCCTTCCTCCTTGCCCCGGATGTCCAGCAGACACCTGAACACCTCAGCTCTTACCAGTGGCTCCAGTGAAAACGTCACCCTGGGACGGACTTTCCGAGATGATCGCTGTGGCTTCCACTGTCGAGGCCCGGTCAAACGTCAGAGCGCCGGAGGTAGTGATCTGGCCAGAAGGAGTCACGGTGACTGAAATATTAGAAGGACTTTCATAATTAACGCTCAGCACGGAGGGCTCGGTTCTTCAGCTGTTGCTACCCCTGGTCAGCATCACCCAAAGGCAGAGAACTCACAAGTCACCAAGTCTGACACCCAAGTCTGGATTGTGCCTATAACTGATATGATTGGAAACGGGAATCATAGAATCACAGAATCACCCAGGCTGGAAGGGACCTCCAAAGGCCATCTAGTCCCACCTCCCCACAATCGCAGGGACACCCCCAACTAGACCAAGTTGCCCAGGGCCTCATCCAGCCTCACCTCGAATATCTCCAGGGAAGAGGCCTCAACCACCTCCCTGGGCAACCTGTTCCAGGAATAAAAGCCCTGTTTGGCTTCCAAAGGCACTGCTGTCCCCCTGCAGGCCTCTGCTTATTCGCTGGGTGTACGAGGCCAGAACATTAACTTACAACAAAGAGCCTCCCAAACCACCACCTTCTGTTCTTGTAGGAGCAATAACATAACCTCACAGCACCTCCCGTAATGAACCAATAGAGATTAAATCTATTTGGGGTATTAAAAAAAAACAACACCTAAATAATCTCTATAGAATCCTTGTGTATTTCTCCTCCTGCTGTTGCTGGAAATCTAATCCTATTTCTGGCTGTTCCTTTTTGGATTTCTGTTGCTTCCTCAACTCGCTTTGCAATGTTACCATCCAGATGATGCCCGTGCGGTGAGAGCGGGAGGACACATGAATGTGACCGGGAAGGTGTGAGCTGGATGAGCTTGCAAATTAATTTCTGTTCTCACACAGATGGTTTGGCAATCAAAACCAGTAAGTAACAAAGCGTGTCCTGAATGCTGGAGAGGAATCTTCAGATGAAAGCGTCACCTTCTGCCTCTTTTCATTAACAACCTTCAGGCTTTATTCCAGCTGCTTACAGCCAACTTTTCTATGTATTTCAAGAAATCGCTCAAATCTTACTCTGTAGCCCTCACCAGCTTCTGAAGGACAAAAACCAAGCCCAGGGGATGGAATGGAGATTTCCAGCAGAGCAGAAAAGGATCAGCCTTCCCCTCAACCTCATTTTAGCAGGAGGAAATGTCTCAATTGTCTTTTGTGAAAAACACACCTGACACCCACTACGGACCAAGGCCAGGACTTTGCAACGCCCCTGCACTTCCCGGGGGTTAGCAGAGGGGGGGAAATATAACCCAGACTCCTCTCAGATCAAAATACGAAACCTACTGCTTTCTGCAAAAGGATATTAAGTTGCTCAAAAGCAAGCCTCCTGGAGGACTAGAGCTGCACTTTTTCCTACTTGCCCTGCAGTCCCAACGTGGCAACACCCTGCTAGTTTCTACAAAGTAGGAAGTGAAATTAGCTAAAGACCCCGAGTCAATTAAACTATCCAATGAAAGGAAGTGGCACAAAAAGAGAGACATTTTTCTCAGCTAGCCAGTTCCAAGGGGCCACTGATTGACCTAAATCTAGTGTGGCGATTCTTCGTCAAACAAGGGAAGCAATTTTTACCAAAGAACCTACATGTAGTAGCAGCTGTGGCAGGAAGCAGAGTGATGTTTTTGGAGCAATCCTTCTTCACTGGAGTTGCAGGTATTTCGTTTTCTTTTTTCCGCCTTTTATACGGCACAAAGAGTCGTACGGGGCCACTCTAGGCAAAACAGACCAAAAAAAAAAAAAAAAAGAAAAAGAAAAAAGGAAAAGGCATTAACTGCGGCACCTCTCTGGGGACTTTGGGTTTACTCTCATCTTCCCAGACGCAGCCAAGGTCAAGCAGCACGAATTCTCGTGGAAGATGTGTGCTTTGCAACGATCGACCAAAAACCTCCTACTTCTCCAAACCAAAAGAACTTTGAAAAAAAATCGTAGAATCATAGAATGTGTCGGGTTGAGAAAAAAAAAAAGATGGGAGAAAAAAGCATTAACTGTCACCCAGTTTTACTGAGGCTGCTACACAATAGAGCTAGCAGCTCCTGATCTCCTCTCTTTACGAAGCACAGACACTGCAACTGCAGAATGTTTCTAGGACGCCCATAACCCCCTCGCTAACAGCTGGAGCAGCTTGACTGCTTAATTGTTTTAAAACGGATAGAAAACCTACAACTCACCAGAGTCATGTCATCGCAGCAGGCAGCACAAGTACAAGAGGCAGCGTGAGGATTTAAAATCCCATCCTGAAATTAGAAGATTACTAGTTCAGCGTGAGTCACCAAAACCACCGGGAGCAGGATTCTACTCTGCTGAAAGATTGAGGCCGTTCCCAGAGAGACGCAGCCATTCCCTCCCCCCGTGCAGTAACAGATCCCCAGCACCGTAGCGACGGGGTGTGCGGATGGGAGGAGAGTGGAAGAAGAACGATTTTCAAATCGAAAGGCAAGGGTATGTGAATTTAAGACTTTATAAAACAGTTTCTGCCCAAACAGAAATCAAGGGGCAACCTAACGGCAATGCCAAATTCTCTGTGAGGCTCCTGGACACTGCAGGAAATAAAGGTCCCAAAGCAATACTCAATAAATGGTGCAAGTGAAGAGTGTGTTTGTCAGGAAAAGAGAATTAAGCAGATCAGGTTATTGAGTTACAGCATCATGGAGGAGAGCTTGCTCCTCAGTCCCTCAAGGCTGCACTTCATCCTGCGTTAACCGCAACCCCTTTTCAAGCTCAAGCAGGATTTTACCCCGATATTTGAAAACACACCTAGAAAAATTCCCCTCGCATCATCAACTCCCAACCAAATCAAAGCCTGGCTTTGGAGTCGCTCCGCAGCCCCACCTCTGCAGAGGTGACACACACAGACTCTGCCAGGGCTCTCCCTCTCCCCTCCAGCGGAAAGAAGGACGGCAAATGAACCTTACGTGAATAAGGCACTGCAGCGGCCTCCCCGCGTATCGGATGCTCCTCTTCCAGTCTTTGCTGCTGGCTCGTCCCGCCATAGCTTCAAATTCTGTGGGGCTGTACCAGTTGTCCCCTTGCTTAATGCACCTCCCACGGCCTCCTGAAAGAATACAGGAGAAATTGTTAGTAAAGGTTAAGAATCATCTTGTCGCTTTCCTAAAGAAATAAATACTGAAATTACTGGAGAAAACAGCAGTTAATCTACATCAATCACCAAATACACCCCATCTAGCAGTTCTCATCGCTCTGGGATGAGTATTATGTATTATCTTGGCTGTCCCCATGTATTATCTTGGCTGTGACACTGACTCTACAACTTCAGAAAGCTCCAACTTTGGGCTTCACCACCCAAAAGCTAGAAAAAGAAAGATAAGTCTTTCTTGGATAAACACCATGAATTTAAGCCCTTCCTTAATTTGCACTTAAATTTCTTGTTCTTCTGGTTGCAAAGAAAACTCTCTATCCGTGTGCTGTGCAGTCAGGCTTGGGGACAATTTCTGCTGCCACTTCTGCTGCGTTCACCACAGAGATAAAAGAGAAGAGGGGGGGCTAAGGCGGCGAAAGAGTCCCATTAGGAGACAAATTCTCTATTTTCCACCCCAGCAGGGATTCTTTTAAAGCTTTGGAGAAACACGGGGCTACTTCTGAACCAAAGAGAACATTAGAAGAGTCAAGTATTACCGGGGAGACTCACTGCACAGCAGCCTGGATCTTCACAGATTTAAGGATCGAGTTAAAAAGCTTCCGAAGAAAGAGCAAAACGGCAGAGAACAATAACGTCCAAAGGGACTAGGCTGGCTAAGAAACTGTCTTTTCTTTTTCCTTATCCTTAAAAGCAGCCTTGATTAAAAGAAGAGTGCACTGAGTGAGAGAGGAGCTGCCACACTCCCTCACCCGAGGAGGTCACGGTTACCTGAGCCGAGTCTGTTTTTATACAGGATCCCACTGATATTCCGGCATCTCACTGGGAGCTCGTTCTCGTACACGGATGGGTCCCAGTTATACTTGGTCCCAGTTTTCTCTTGGACGGATGTTAAAGGGGTAGGAGGAGATTGCGGTCCTTTGGGGAAAAAAAAAAAAAAAGAGAAAGGTGACAACAAGCAAAAAAGCACATTGGTTCCACTGGCACAGGCTCAGCCTGGCTCAGGGGAACAGCGACACCTCCACAGTGCACCACAAAAAATTAAGCTTGAACATCCTGAAAACGGCTAAAAATAAGGAAACTTCACAGTGTTCTACAGGGTGGAAGGTTTGTCATGCCATCCTGTGGGCAGAAAGGAAACTACCGAGCAGCTGTGAACAAAGCCTCGGCGATAAAGACTCCAACTATTGCCACGATCAGCAAGTGGTCTGAATGGAGATACAGCTACAATCAAGGACCCTTTAAAAGGAACCCACTGAGGAGAGTCGTAATAATCCACTTACGGGACTCAAAATGAACTTAAATTGGGAGAATCCTATTTTTATTATCAATATTGAAATAATCCATCTGCCTTTGGGGGTGGGATGGCTTTGTTTGCCCCAGCAACAGGGCAAGATTTTTCAGGAAGCTTATTTGCAAGAGTTAAGGCACAGAAAATGAAATACATTTAGGACAGGAGAAAAAAAAAAAAAAAAAAAAAAATTTTTCTACCCCCAAGAAATACAAAAACCATATGAAGAGGGGACAAACGATTCTCATGAGGCAACTGCGTAATATTACACCCATGTTTTTCTAATTCTAGCAACGCAATTAAAATGGAGAAAAAGCGACGCCTCTGGGAGAACGACACCTTGCAAACAGATTGCCTCATACCTGGTGTGAGAGGTGCTGCTGGCCCCTTCAGCCCCGTGGTTTCCACAATGCTGCCATCTGTGTGAACCACTATGAGAGTGGCTTTTTCAGTATTCAAGCTGTCCCCAATCTGGAGGGCGGTTCTCCCAGACTACAGAAGAAATAAAGGGTTTAAGAGTTAAAATACCATTTTATTTTAGTATTCCCCCAAATCTTCCCAAAGGTACCCTAAACCACCAATCAGCACAGCAGTTATCAGGCTACTTTTTGGGGTTTCAGAGACCCAAAGTCAAAGGTTACATGTTCCAGGTCATCAGTTCCATTACAGAATGAGTATATGGGGGTGGAAAGGTGAAAAAAACCACCCTCTGAGTGATAAAGGATAAAAACCAGGTAACGGTTTTGTGGCTTGAAGCCTGCATATTACAACGAAAACACATCTTTGACCTTCCTACAGCTCAAACACAATCCAGGCTCTTTGCTTACACTAAGAAAGTGCGTGGGACTCAAACCAGAGACTTACCAGCACGTGTCCTGAAATCGAAGCTGCGTTTGCCACAGACGTAGTGAAAACATTGTCTGCGGAGGCACCAACGTTGGCGACGGTCACGGTGGTGACTTCTGAAACGCGAAACAGACCCCAGGGTTAGCACTCTGCCGCCTCCAGAGAACCCAGTCAAAAAATAGAATTGCATTTCCTTCTCCCTTCCCGTTCAATTGTTCATGTGATAAACGCAACCATTCAGATTTTGGTTAAGCTTAGGGTTGAACACGCTTTAACCTCCTTGAGACCGAACCAGTAGTCACCAGCATGGGATGAATGAAGGGAAAAATGAGTATTGTGTCCGTACTGAAAAAAAAAAAATCCCAAACTGTGATGTGTTTATTAAAAGAGAGGTACCAAGACAGAGAACCGACTCTCCTTCTGCCATATATGCCTTTCTAGGGTGCCGCTACCTTCACGCTTGGGCCGGTTAGAAACAGTCCAAGCTTCCAGCCAAATGCTTCTAGTTTTAGCCTCCCTAAAACCAGAGGTTTGTCGGTACCGCACAAGGGCCAAGATGGAAAAACCAGCTCTGGAGCTCACACGGAGATGCCCATCTGGGTACGAAGGGCTCCGAAACGTAACGTGGGATGGAACTGGAGAACGGCTGAGGTCAGAAGGGGCCTTAAAGCATCGTTTTCCAACCACCCTGCCTCTCAGAGCTTGCCTTCGAGCTTGCCTCCTCCCACCTCCTCCACCACCTTCAAAACTCTGCGTGTTTCGGGACACTTTGTTAACAGGACATAAGGTTACGGTAACTTTTGATGCACACGGGCAGCTCTTGCTCGTTTGACTTGACGCCGTGTAAGGGCGAGGGGAGCGTCATTTTCTGCGTGTGGGGAGCCCCTCGGGGCGCAGCTGGGCCCTGCCCACC
>VZRU01006362.1:1844-12570 GCA_013398155.1 Pedionomus torquatus
GAAACTCTTTGCTGTGAGGGTGGTGAGTCCCTGGAAGAGGTTGCCCCGAGAAGCTGTGGCTGCCCCACATCCCTGGAGGGGATGAATCCCTGGAGGGGTTCAAGGCCAGGCTGGATGGGGCTTGGAGCCACCTGGTGTGGTGGGAGGTGTCCCTGCCCAGGGCAGGGGGGTTGGAACTGGATGATCTTGCAGGTCCCTTCCAACTCTAACCATGCGATGATTCTATGATTTCAGAGGTGTCTTCCAACCATGAAAATTCTATGATTCTGTGATGTTGTGGTGGAAGTTGTTTCCTTAGTCTTGGAGAGCTTTCCTGGAGGAATGCTGAAGGCAGTGAGGAGGAGGGCTTAGCCCGTTGAGCGATTTGGGCTAGTGTTAGACCAAGCAACCTTCTTGCCTTCAGAAAATATGGAGTTTTCTGGCATGGCTGGTGGCAGCAGCACTGGTTTTGAGTCACTGTGTTGTGGAGGTGCTTGTGAGGTAACAGGGGTTGGCAGAGTCAGGGCTATTCCGTCATTGCCCATCGTGGAGCTGGGGAGGCACTGACCTCGGCTCCCTGAGTCCCATGGGAACCACCACCTCCAGAAAGCACTTTAACCTCTTCAGCATCACACAGAGGCAAAGAAAAAATATCTTTTAAGATGCTAATATGCGTTTCCCCGAAATGGATCGTTTTCAAAGTCAGACCTCGTTGCCTTAAAACCACAAATAAACAAATGTGGGTCATAAAGAGAAGCGAAAGGATGATGAAGCACACGCTTCAAGCCCTTGTAATGAAGGTGGCTTTGGCTAATTTGTTTTATTTCTCAGCTTTCTCTGCTGGGCTGTAACTCGTAGCTGCTTCTTGCTGCTTCCCTGATGCTTTGAGCTCAGCGCTAGGGGTGGGGGTGGAGGGTCCAAAGCAGAGAGTGATATCGCCTCTCCATCCGCAGCACTTGAGTCTCTCCCTCCCCTGGTGCCTCTTTCCAGGTGGATCCATTGCATCTATCAAACAGGTTTGGCATCCCCAGGTTGACATTTTTCCTCCCAGTTTGAATATCCACCTTGATTTTTCCCATCGCAGCAAAGCCTTTGTTTTCAGATTAGCTGGGTCTGTCTCCTGTGCCTGCAGCACCTGATGGTCCTTCAGATATTCCCTGGCAATTGAGTCTAATACTTTCCAGTGATGAGGATAATTTTTAACCCAGGGCTACAGCCCCCAAGGATCCTTTAGAGGCAGAGAAGTTGCTTTCCTGGGCTGGCAGATGAGGCTGGGCTCAGGAGTATTACTCACAAACAACGTGATTGCTCGGTGTCACCAGGAACGCTCCCCGGTGCAGATGGAGGCAGAGATAGAAGAAAAACCGAGGATAATGGGATGAAATGGTTCAGAGTGGGGTTTTAGTCTGACATTAATGCATTAGGGATCCAGCTCCTCGGGGAGCTAATGGAAGTGCTGCTACGATTAGACGTGCCTCTGCAGACAAATAAGACAGCGCTGGTAATGGAGTGAGGCAGCTGGCAGGAGGAGAGCTGGTATTTGTAGGCGATGCCTCTGCTGACATCTCTTTGGGGTTCCTTCTTCTATCTCACCTCCCCGTCTTCTTCTCCAGTCACACCATTGCTGGACTGTTGGACCTGTTGGAGCGGGGCCAGAGGAGGCCACGGAGATGTTGGGAGGGCTGGAGCCCCTCTGCTGGGAGGACAGGCTGAGAGAGCTGGGGGGTTCAGCCTGGAGAAGTGAAGGCTCTGGGGAGACCTCAGGGCCCCTTCCAGTCACTCAAGGGGCTCCAGGAAAGCTGGGGAGGGACTCTTCATGATGGAGAGGGAACCATAGGGTGAGGGGGAAGGGTTTTAAATTGGAAGAGAGGAGATTTAGGTGAGATCTTAGGAAGAACTTCTTTGCTGTGAGGGTGGTGAGTCCCTGGAGGAGGTTTCCCCAAGAAGCTGTGGCTGCCCCATCCCTGGAGGGGTTCAAGGCCAGGCTGGATGGGGCTTAGAGCAACCTGGGGTGGTGGGAGGTGTCCCTGCCCAGGGTAGGGGGATAGGACTGGGTGGTCTTTAAGGTCCCTCCAAACCCAAACTATTCTATGATTCCCCCCTGGGCAGAGGGTCTGGGCTGTGGGGTTGGAGATGGGCATGGGGAGCAGGCGGGGTAGGAAATGGGCTGGTGGAGTGTGCTTTTTTGGCCAAGGCACCTCATCTGCTGCTGCTCTGTCGGTCTGGGTTTGATGCTCTCCTCTAGTCTCAGAATCAGCAGGAGGAGACCCAAAACCACGTCGAGAGGCTTCATTATTTCCAGATACACACCTCAGGGGCATTCTCCACCTCAGCCTCAGCTCAACCCTTTTTTATTTTTTCTTTTTCACAAGCCAAGACACTTCTCCACTGAGTCAGCCTTTCCCTGGGGACTTTCTCTGTCACCCTTAGATGCTCCAAGAGCAGGGCAGCGGGTCCCATGGTGAGCAAACCAGCTCTAGTGTGTTTGAACTGCCTGATTTGCAGAGGTCTAAGGGCAAAGCTAAATTGCAGGGGTGATGGCTGTGAGCTGCTGCCACTGCAGAACTTTAGACTGTCGTTTCCAAGCTGGGGAAAATGGTAGGGATGCCCTGACCGAGACGTTATCGATGCACTAAGAAGAACTTTGCAAAAAATAAACCCTCTTGGTAAAGCAAACGGGACCTTTGGAAAACTCGAATGGTCCCAGATTTGGGGTGAAAAGAGATTATCAGTGGCTGCCAGAGTAGGGTGAGAGGAGAGGGGTGACAGCCCCCTTGGGGTTTGGACGCATTAGCCATAAACCAAGAGGCACCCAGCTCTTTTGGGAGTTGGTAAGAACAGACAAAACAGTAAATCATTAAGCCGGTGCAGCGCATGTCGCTGTCATAAACGGGGGGCAAAGTGCGTTAATTATAATTCATTACGCGGTCGCCTTGTTGAACGTGTTGGTTTGATGGCAAGGGGATGGGCAAAGTCTCCATGAAGCCAGGCTGAGGGAGCTAGGGCTGTTCAGACTGGAGAAAAGAAGGCTCTGGGGAGACCTTGGAGCAGCCTTCCAGGATCTGAAGGGAGCTCCAGGAGAGCTGAGAGGGTCAGGGAGGGGAGGGACAGGACAACGGGGAAGGGTTTTAAATTGGAAGAGGGGAGATTTAGGTTAGATCTTAGGAAGAACTTTGCTGTGAGGGTGGTGAGACCCTGGCCCAGGTTGCCCAGAGAAGCTGTGGCTGCCCCATCCCTGGAGGGGTTCAAGGCCAGGCTGGATGGGGCTTGGAGCAACCTGGTGTGGTGGGAGGTGTCCCTGCCCAGGGCAGGGGGGTTGGAACTGGATGATCTTGAAGGTCCCTCCCAACTCTAACCATTCTATGAAAGTCAGGCCCTGCAGGGATGCCCTGGAGTGGTGGCTGTTGGTGCCAACCCCACCATCATCTACATGGTGCCAACCCTTCAGCCTCTTTCTGTTCCCCAGTGACTGCAGGCAAAGTCTGGCTGCATTTGGAGCCGTGGGGATAAACGAGAGCTGTTTGGCTGTTTGCTCCAGGGCACTCACAGGTGGAAACATAGTTGGTTCTGCTTTTTTTTTTCTGTTTTGTTTTGTTTTGTTTTGTTTTCCCCCTCTGTGCTCAGCTTTTGCATGTTTTCAGAGGAGGAAGAGAAACAGGGGAAATAGCTTGGCTGGTGATGCCGTCCCAGATAAGCCACCCCGCTCCCTGCAGGTGAGGGATTGGGCGGGTACAGGTGGCCAGAACCCCAAAATAGTCCTCGTCACCCAACCGAGCTCACCCCAGCACACGTACACACCCTGCAAGGTGGATGTGCTGGCTGCTGGACTCTCTTTAAGGTGACCTTTAAGTTTCCTTGCGTGGTCAGTGTATCCTATTCGGACTGTGACAATCTCATGTGGGAAACCATCCATTCCCATTAAACATCTGCCTTCAAAATAGCCAGTTAACGAGGTTATATAGTTGACCATATATTGCTGAGATGGTGTTATAATTGTGGCGTTGATAGGGCGTGATGTGGCTGCAGTACCTCTTGTCGTGGTATTCTGGGAGGGGTTTAGCTCTGCTTTCAGTCGTTAACCTGATATTTATTACACCAGTGGCCCGTATGTGACGGGATTCTCAAAAAAATAGAGATTTCTCAGCCGCTCTCCTGCTGCTCCCTGAAACCACAGGGACACAGGTGGATGCTCCGATTCCCTGGTTGTCTTCTTCAAAGGACTGAAAAGACCATTGTATTAAGCCACTGGACTGTGCTGCCGTTGCTGGTAAACGGCGTCTTGCCTTGATTTTGTGTTTAATTACCCAGTGCCCCCACTGTCAATAAATCTCTCCTTTTAAGTCATGAAATCAGGCAGAGCCTTGCGGTGCCGATAACAGCACCCTGCAAAGCTGCTTGCCCGTAGGGTCATGAAATAATACTTCCATGCACAGCTTTTCCACCCTCGGATTAAATCCCCTCCTAAATTTGCTGGCTTGAAGCCCTCGGTGGGAGTTCATAGGTATTTGGTGAAGACAAGGTCGTCAGCCGCGTAGCTGCGTGCCTCGGGGCGGTGTTTGCAGGAGGAGGCAATGTTTGCTTACCTCCAGGTGTTGGATCAAACCAGGTTTGGTTAAACCGGTTCAAATTGGGCAGGTCGGCGACGGGGCTGGTCTCACCCCGGTGGATTTTCGTGCCTCTTGGGAGATGGTATCTGCTTCCAGCCGAGCTCCAGGGGCACAGGTTTAACGGAGCGAAACGAAGTGTCCTGGGGACAAACTGACCTGAAATTAGATATTTATAAAGCCAAAGCAACTGCTCTCCCCTGTCAAAGGCTGGCAGCAGTGAGTTGAATCTCACGCCCAAGTTATGCTTTATGTAGAAGGCAGGAAAAGGTAGAATAAAAGCTTTTTTTTATTATTTTTTGATTTATATTTTCAGAGAGTGGGGGCTGAAGCCCAAAATGCAGCCTCAAAAGGTGGTTTAAGGATAAGGGGGTGGTGGGAATCTGTGATGGGGAGGTCAGGTCCAGCACCAAACTCTGCAGCCCCTTGTTATGTGGGTGGATGGATGGATGGATGGATGGACGGATAGATGGATGGATGGCATCCATGCCACCAGAGACCTGGTTTCTGCCCAGCTGTAAGCTCAGCTTGGCATGGAAATGAGCATTAATAAATAGAGAAGGAAGTCCTGGGTGCTGGCAGCACAACCTTTGCTATCAATTAAAAAAAAAATAGCCTAATTGACCAGCCTGACACAACCGACCTGCCATCGCGCCAAGGCAGGCCCCTGAACATATGCTGGGGCCCACATCAAAGAGCTAATCGCTTCTCCACCTAATTAAGCAAACCAGCAAATGGCAAACAGGAGCCGGCTGGGTTTTAATTGCTGTAATTCTCCTAGGAAACAGGTCCCCCGGTTCTCCTACAAACGGTGCACGTGTGTGCACTCGGGCACGGAGGCTCCAGCGGCTCCGTGTGGTGCAAATCCCGGCTTAGTGATGCTCCGGAGAGGGAAGGAGGGGTGGGAGGAGGTGGTGATGCAGGGAGCGAGTTGCTTACTTTGCTCAGAACCAAAATGTTTTGTTTCCAGCAGTTTCTGGGCTATTGGTTTGAAGCTAAATTTTTAACAAAAAGCTTTGGCTTTGGATGTTTGTTTGGTTTTTTTCTTTCCCCTCTATGGGGTGAAAAAATTCCAGGAATTTAAAAAAATTTTGGACATAACACATCACTTCTGTGGCTGTTTAAGGAGCTAATGGAACCCACTGGTGCCTGCCCCTAGACCTTACTGTTCTTTCTCCTGTGTGCTCCCTAAAAGCCCACCTTGGTCTTCAACGCAGATGCTCTCACTGGTACCTGCAGAAGAGTGGGAAAAGCAGGAGCTGGGAGGGATCCTGGGAGATGCAAAGTTCAAACTGGGATGTATCAGAGCTTGCAGCAGATACGGGGCCTCTGCTAAACTAGTCTGAGCTCTGGATTTTTTGGGTGTTTCCTAATCTTGGGGCCAGGGCCTGAGAGAGGTCCCACTTCTCACCCGTGGAAGGTTCTCCAGTGCTCCTTCCTCCTCCCACTTTCCTGGTCAAATCTTTTACAGTCCTCCCTGAAAGGGAAACCCCATTTTTTGCCCAGTGTCATTTCAAATAACTGGTTTCAGTTTTATAATGCCTTCTTCTTTTCTTTGCCTTGTAGCCAGAGGACGTTGCCAGGATGGCGAACTTCAAAGGTCACGCGCTTCCCGGCAGTTTCTTCCTGCTCTTTGGGCTCTGGTGGTCTGTGAAATACCCACTGCAGTATCTCAGCCAGAAAGCAAACAAGAAATCCCAAAGGACTTACTGCTTCCAGCGTGTGGATGCCATCGAAGGGGGAATCAAAATCATCTTTGCTCTAATAGGTAAGGGTTATATTTTACTAGTTCCCAACCTGTAGTACATGGCTGTACTGGAGCCCTTACCAGAGAAACCAGGGCAGGCATGGAATGATGCATCTTCTATGTTCATCTTGTCTCGATCTCTAAGAAATTTTGATGTAAAAAGACCAACTCTCATAGCCCTTCCCAAAGCAGAGCTACATGACATGGGATTTCTATAGAATCATAGAATGGTTTGGGTTGGAAGGGATCTTAAAAATAATCCAGTCCCACCCCCCCTGCCCTGGGCAGGGACACCTCCCACCACACCAGGTTGCTCCAAGCCCCATCCAGCCTGGCCTTGAACCCCTCCAGGGATGAGGCAGCCACAGCTTCTCTGGGCAACCTCTTCCAGTGCCTCACCAACTTCAGAGTAAATCATTTCTTCACGATGTCTGATCTAAATCTCCCCTCTTTCAGTTTAAAACCATTACCCCTAGCCCTATTGCTCCAGTCCCTGATCAAGAGTCCCTTCTCAGAGTTCCTGTAGGCCCCCTTTGGGTGCTGGAAATCTTTTCTCCCATAGTCAAAACCCTCAGCTCTGGCTTCAGAAGTCCCCCTGCCTAGGAATGAGTAGCACCAACCATCGTTAGCTATAAACCATCAGAAACGGGGTGCTCTTGCGTGTCCGTGCAGGGATGCTGGCAGAGCAGTTCGTCCCAGACGGTCCACACATGTACCTCTACAGCGGGGAGAACCGTGACTGGGTGAAGCTGATGAACTGGCAGCACACCACCATGTACCTCTTCTACGGCCTCTCCGGGGTGGTGGATGTCTTCACCTACATCTCCCAGGTGGTGCCGCGTGGCCTGGACCGCCTCATGCTCTCCATGGCCGTGTTTGTTGAAGGTAGGTAGAAGGTGGTGTTTATTTTGGGGAGGGATGTTGGAGGGCGAGTCAGGGAAGGACCAACGTTTGTCAGGATGAAATATTGCTCTGAACGCCCCTGAAGACAGGACAAGTTGTAGATGATGTATTATCTTAGGGCCGTCTGTATCAAGATGGGAAATACAGGCATCAGTAGGTCCTGGTTTGGGATTTCTGGGGTGACAGCGGTAGAAAGCAGCAGGCTGAGTTTCCCCGTTATGATAAATGGCCGGTGGACGCTGCATTTGTCTTCCATCTACAGAACTGTTTGTGTGCCCCGTGTTCTCCCCCGAGAGCCATTAATAGCGCTGCAGGCATCGTCATCCTCATCTGCTTGCCTTGCACATGGCAAAGTCGAGTGACTTACTCCGGCTTTAGCACATCATGAATATCATTTTGGCTTCAGGCTGTATTGCCAGTGGCCAGCCAGGATTTGAGACCCCTCTTGGATCACGGAGGGAAAAGACAATAGGAAATGAAGGTCTTGCTTCTGCAGAAAACCCCTCGATGAAGGCCCATCTCTTGCTCTTTTCCTTTCACAAATTTTTTTGAATCAGCAGCACCGGCAGAGCAACAGGCACGGTCTGACATGCAAGAAAAGGAAATGTAGCTTTTCCAGCTCTTAAGAAAATGGTGAGATTTAGCAATAGGAAAGCAAGACACAGCAGGAGCCTGGCTGGGAGGGGAAGGTGACCTGAAGAGGTGACAGCATCAACATGGGAAGAAAGTCACCCTTCTGTTGGTCTCCATCTTGCTCAGATCTTCCAGCCCCAAGGGCTGAGCACCTCATTGCTCCAGGATGGTGGGAGACCTGGAGAGAAGGCTCCAGGGAGACCTTTTAGTGGCCTTTTGGCATCTGAAGGGGGCCTACAAAAAGGCTGGGGAGGGACTTTTTACAAGGGTATGTAGAGATAGGACAAGGGGTAATGGCTTCAACCCGGAAGAGGAGAGATTGAGATTAGATTTTAGGAAGAAATTTTTCACTCTGATGAGGGTGAGAGGTTGCCCAGGGAAGCTGTGGCTGCCCCATCCCTGGAGGAGGTCACCAGCTTGGAGGGGGCTTGGAGCAAGCTGGTCTGGTGGGAGGTGTCCCTGCCCTGGGCAGGGGGTTGGAATGAGGTGGTCTTCAAGGTCCCTTCCAACCTGAACCACTCCAGGGTTCTATAATTCCATGTAGAGTCCCCTGTTTTCATGATGACCTGTCTCAATTCACCACCTGGGCAGGTGATTCACTCTACCATGGTCATGGTTGGTGTTGTTAAAGCGTGGTACATATTTTGGCAGGTTGTCTCTTTTATTACCACGTCCTTCACCGCCCCATGCTGGATCAGCATATCCACTCCCTGCTGCTCATCGCCATCTTCGCAGGGGCCTGCAGCATCATGCTGGAGGTCTTCCTCCGCGACAACATTGTCCTGGAGATGTTCAGAGCCGGCGTCACCATCGTCCAGGGAACGTGGTTCTGGCAGGTCAGTTCTGCCTCCTCTTGCAGTGCAGAGCACCGAGGTGGGAGAGCAAAGGGAAAAGAGGAGAAGAAGCCATACATCACGTATCAATCGTGTCTCCAAAGGATAATTTAGCCTGGCTCGCTTCATAAATAGATCATAACCCAGAATGAAAATTCACTCATCACAGGTCATCTCTGATGACTGCTCCTGCTGAAATAGCTGTTTGTCTTGGCTTGTTGCTCCTCTGGGGGGGCAACAGTGAAAGCGAGCGCTCGCGGTGAGCGAGCAATATAGCGCAGGACCTAACGACCACGTGCTAATTGCTTAATGTGTCTAATGCACCCTGCAGCACTCCCTCTGGTTTAGTGGGAAGATGCAAACTCCACCAAGCAATAAAATGGTTGAGTAAAAACACGGCCAGCTGCTGGCTTTGGTGGTAGTTGGAGAAGCAAAGAAATCAGCTTGGAGATAATCACTGCCCAAACTGGGATGCCGACAAGAAATGCCCATTCCCCTCCCCTTTCTCAGCCCCGGGGCTGCTGTGTGAACTCAAGCTCATGGATTAAAACCTGTGTTGAGCTTGCAAAATACAAAATTTGGAGGTTTTAAAGGATGGCTATGAGTCTGCAATGCAGAGGGGCAAGTTATGCGGGGCTTTGGTACAGACAAAGAGAGATCTTGGGCTCAGACGTGCCTCGTGGGGCTTCTCATTGACTTCAACAAGCCCAGTGCTGCCTCAACAAAGACCACTCTCCTGGTCAGGGAGACCAAGGGTGACCCTTTGGTCACCACATGGACCGTGGTGATACCAGAGATGGACAGAGGGCGCTGGAGGTCTTCAGCACATTGATTTTTATTATTTTTTGCACTTCTAAAGTAATATATTTCTTGTTCCATCCAGATCGGGGTGGTGCTGTTCCGGCCATGGGGAGGTCCGATGTGGGATGAGGAGGGCCACGACAACATCATGTTCCTCACCATGTGCTTCTTCTGGCACTGGGCAGCCGCCGTGGCCATCCTGGCTGTAAACTACACTCTTGCTTACTGGTATGGCTGGGGGATGAATTTGGGCACGATCGGGGTGGGCAGACAGGGATGGTGATGGCTGGAGCGAGATGCTGCTGATCTCCTGGAGTACAAAGTCACAGCTGAATAAGCAGCAAGTTTTAGGGCACGGCGACAACTGTACACGTTATTTGTCAACTGCACAGAATGCAAAATAGTGTCAGTGAGAGCATTAAACACGGAGGAGTCAAATAATTGAGCCCCTGAAGCTGCTCCTGGAAGTCACACTGCTTTTTTTTCCTCTGCACCGGGGTACTGGAAGTCAAACTTTAATTTGATAGAGAAAACAAAGCATTACCAGGAGCCCCTGACACTTTGTACCTTCCCTTGCAAGGATTTCAAAGCAGTTGTCATTCACTGAGTCACTGGAGGTACAGCACCGCTGTCTGATGGCCAAGAAGTTGCCCATCTCAGGCATGGCTTTTCCAAGGGGATGAGAAGGGGACGTTATTTAAAAGTGGACGACCACTTTTGGGGTGCTCCTACAGCCTACCAGCCTCTGAGCTGGAGGGTGTTTGGATTGGATATTGGGATAACCCCGAAAGGGTTATCAAGCCTTGGAACAGGCTGCCCAGGGAAGCGGTGGAGTTGTCATCCCTGGAGGTATCTAAAAGCCGGGTAGATGCCGGTGTGAGGACGATGGTTTAGCGGTGGCTTTGGGCAGTGCTGGGTTGACAGTTGGTCTCCATGGGCTCAAAGGTCCCTTCCAACCTAGACAGTTCTGTGATTCTCTAAGGGAGGCTACGTGGGCTACAGAAGGGATAGGCCAGTCTGTGCAAGCAAATAGACTTTATACAGAATAAAAAAGCCCAGTCTTACCCCCCACACACCCCCACACCCCAGGACCTCTAAAATACCTTCTCCCCCTCTGCGTGTCCCTTACAAATGAGCTTTGCTACCCTGAGCAGCCTGGTGAGGGGACAAGTTTGGGGTTTTTGCTGATGGTGACTTATGGCTCGCGTGTTCCAGGTGTATCCAGC
>VZRU01006362.1:17094-33734 GCA_013398155.1 Pedionomus torquatus
GGTGAGGCACTGGAACAGGTTGCCCAGAGAAGCTGTGGCTGCCCCATCCCTGGAGGGGTTCAAGGCCAGGCTGGATGGGGCTTGGAGCCACCTGGTGTGATGGGAGTGTTGCTGCCCATGGCAGGGGGTAGAACTGTATGGTCTTTAAGGTCCCTTCCACCCCAAACCATAATTGTATTTTCTACATTATTTTGGGGGGTAGGTGTGTAAGGAAGAGCTCCTATGGGGGTTGCAATTCCCTCCATGCTTGGGCTTTGCAAGCTCCTGAAGCTTGGGTGAAGCTTTGTGTGGTTGTGGAAGCCCCTCCGCTGCTTGTGGGCTTCCCTGGTGTGACAGGACCCTTTGATGTGTGTGTGACCCTTTGCAAGGTGTCTTGGAAGCGAGCAGCAAAGGGTGTACGAGCAGCAAAGGGTGTACGAGCAGCAAAGGGTGTACAAGCAGCCTGGCCAGCTTCTTATTTTCCTTCCTCCCACTTCCTACCGCTGATATGGAGATGAAAGAGCTCCTGGCTATGGCTCGGTGGCTTTTATGGTTGTGCTGGAGAAGAGCCCATCACCCTGAGGAGTGTTGTGCAGGCTGGTTTGTTTCCATGCTCTTCCAGCCTTGGGACTTCCCTGGGGCCCTGGCTCACGTGCGTGGCTCTTGGAAGGCCTGGGCACGGCTGGTCCTGAGGCCGTGCTTGGGGTGGTTTTGGTGGCACGAGGAGTTATGTGCGTGTGGTTGCAACCCGGGGAAAGACCATGTTGGGAATGCAGGGAGTGGTTGTCAGTGGTCCTCAGATGGTCGGAGGCTTGGGCAGTGCTCCCGAGGGTGTTTTCACACCATCAACGTGGTGCTTTGGAGGGAGGTGGGGACGCTGGGGTGACCCCGTGGTATTTGGTTGCCTTGAGGCCCTTCTGTTCTCCCCATCTGGTGAGGTGCTAAGGCTGGGCGTGCAGCCGTCGGTGATGTGATGAGTGGCTGGTGTCTGGGGGTGCTTGGTGTGGGGCAGCATTGAGTATCAGATAGGGGAAAAGGAGTGGAAATGTTCAACCCATCAACCCTGTCAACCCATCTTTTTAGGGGAGAGAGGGCCACCACCCCCTCCTCTTGGCTGCTGTGTTGGGAGATGTAGACCACAAGGGCTCCGCTTTGGATTTGAGAGCTCCTGGCCCAACATCTCCTGCCTGCAGGCACCTTTTGTAAGGCTAGACCCCCCTCCCCGAAAGGATTATCGTGTGTACCTGGCAGCCCAATTTAGAGATTTCAGAGCCTGGCCACGTTGGGCGATGCCACAGCCTTGTCTCTTCTTGGCTCTTTCCCCAGTCATGCAAAAAACCCAACATAATAACTAAATATACGTGGTTGCCATGGGAACGGGGATTGGCTGCTCATCCTGATTTTTGTGGTGAACTCCGGGAGGCTTTTCTTTTCTTTTTCTTTTTCTTTTTTTTTTTTTTTTCCTTTCTTAATAGCAGACACGAGGCGTCCCAGGTTGTGAAAGTCGGTTGACTCAGCGCGCCTTGAACTGGCCCGCGGGATGTTCGACTCTAAACATCCTGTCTGAGGGCCACCTCCCCGTGGTGGCTTCTCCCTTTATCTACCTCTTCTGAGTAACAGCCGCTCCTTGCTGCCACATCTGGAGAGGGAGAAGGACAGGCAGGAGTCGCAGGTAAACTCTCCTGCCCGTGGAGAGGGAAATACCTCGCTGAGCAGCTGGGATGGGATGGATGCGGCTGCTTGAGCTTGGGAAGAAGGGATGTGGGGAGAGTCCATCTCTGCAAGGCAAAGGTGCAGCATGATGATGGCCACCAAGGAGGCTGGTGGAGGTGGTGCTGATGAAGACAATCTGTGGCTTCAGCTCTCATTTTGATGGGATTTATCAGATTTTGGAGGAAGAGACCTGTGCTGGTCTCTTCTCACAGAGAATTAGCCATATGTCAAGAGGGAATGACTTCAAGCTGAAACAGGGTAGGTTTAGGCTGTACTTCAGGAAAAAATCCTTCCCAGAAAGAGTGGTCAGACACTGGAATAGGCTGCCCAGGGAGGTGGGTCGAGTTACTACCCCTGAAGGTATTGAAGAGTCGTTTAGATGTGGTGTTGGGGGATATGGTGTAGGGAAGAACTTTGCAGAGTGGGGCTGATGGTTGGACTCGATGATGCCAAGAGTCTTTACCAACCTGAAGGATTCTATGCATCTTGGCAGAGGATGGGCAGGAGAGGGAGTTTGTGCTTCTTCTGTTGGGTGAGGGCTGTTGGCACAAGAGAGATGTGCTTGTGTAGCGAGGAGGATCCACAAAGAGGAGACCATGGCTGGGTGTGTCCAGGCTGGCTCTTCTGGGATGCTGCTCTCCCTGCCAGGCTGATGGTTGCACCCATGGGTGCTCTTAGGGGATACTCATGGATGCCCATGTGGACAGCATCCTCCTGGTAGCATCGATCCTCCTGGGTCAGCAGGAACAAATCCCTACACAGAGATGAAACCATCGATGGTGATGGACCTGGAGCTGCGATGGCTGCAGGGCAGAGCCTGGAAAATGAGCAGAAAGCTTGTCCTTCCCCGAGCAGGCAGCGCAGGGCGCCGTAAGGAGAGCAGGCAGCTCCCGTATGGAGCATCGCAGCCTGGGAGCTGCGGAGGGAGAAGGGCAGCTCAGGTAATAACTTCTGACTGCAGTCGTATTTCAAAGTCGTCTGACAGACAAAGTGGCTCGCAGGAGGAATAAATAACCCGGGTGCCTCTCCCCAGCCGGTGTTCCCTTCCCCGGCTGCGGCTCACTGGGAGCTTCATCGGCTTCTACGTGAGCGGGGACTCAAACGCCGGGGCCGGGGGAAGCCAGAGGGTGAGACGTAACGGGGTTTGGGCTCGGTGGGGTGGCTGAGGGGTTGTGTGGATGCTGGGTTGTTTTGCTGGGCCTTGAACGCACGAGCTGTGCAAGAGGACTGTTGCTTTGGAAACGCGTCTGGTTTCTCTGCAAACGAGTGGCTGTTTTCTAAAAGAAGGTTGTTTCATGGATTTTATTTATTTGTTAGTTTGGGGTTTTTTTGAGTGGGTTGCATCCAAGCTTCAGCTTGACAGAAGGGTGGGTTTGGGACATCTTGGCTGAGTGAGAGACGACACCAGGGTATGTGGTGGCCTCTGAAAAGCAGTGTCAGGGTGGTGGGAAGCAAAGGGGACTCATGACAGCTACCAAAAGCTTTGCTGAATGGGGCTGCTGAGGGGTCACAAAGCAAAAGGGTCCCCAGCACCAAAAAGAAGAAGAGAGTGAGGCTACTCAGCTGGTCAAGGTAGGAGATCCCAGGGACATCTCTGAACAAGAGCGGTTTGGGGGCTGCTGGTCCCTAAGGTGAAGCAGGAGCACCTGGTGGATGTGGGATGAGAAACTCCTGTGTTAGAAGAACCTCTGGAGTTGCAGGAGGGATATGCCTGTTGGCATCCCTGACACCTGGGTGCTTGGATGGCTCTGCTCTCCTCCAATTAAGCATATCAAATTAGCATTCCTGCTACGTGCTTCCACGGGGGCACGCTCCTGACTCCAGCTTCAGGCTGTAGCCCTTGTGGCCACAGTCTCTGTAGGACAATGATAAGATTTGGTTATGAATCTTGCAATTGTGCCCTGCTTAAATGTGCTTTCACAGCGTTTGTTCTCAGCCACTTCAACGTGCGGATGTCTGTGCAGGGAGGATGGGTGCCCTGGACTGGATGTCCAGGCTATAATGGGGAAAGACAAGGGGCACGAGCCCTCTCCCCCTAATGTAGACACCCAAAATGGAGCAGAAGGTCATCACCCATCCCCACACCAGCTCCTGGGATGGGGCGTTCCTCAGCTGCCTGAAAGGCTGATTAGTAATTTCCCTGCTGAAAGGAAACCTTAACACGGTGTAAACAGCTCTGAGCCTTCCCCAGATCGCCTGTGTCCTGGAGGTGCAATGTGTGATGATGTTCTCCAAACCCGGATGCGGAGCTTGCCCACGCAGGGCTGAGCCAGTTCCACCGACTCCGGCTCTGCAGCCAAAACCCGACCGGGGACATCTTGAAGAGCTCTCCCTCACCTAAGGCACTTGCCACACCACATCCTAACCTTATTTTGCAGCACCTAATTACTTTCTAGTGTGGGAGGACTCGAAGAACGTGCTGGAGTCGTTCATCCAGCCTCTGCAATTTGCTTTGGTATTTATAAACGCAGCGAGGATGTGATTTGTGATGCAAGGGCCAGTTGGCGTGGTAGCTTCAGGGTGAGTAATGCCTTCTTCCATGCACGTTTGAGCTGTAGAAAAGGACCAGAAAGCCCATGAGGCAGGAAAGAGCAAGACCTCCTTAAGTGGTAGTTGCAAACAGAGAGCAAGGAGAGGGGTCTTGCTGGAGGGATCAAGACCATCCCAAGGTAACCTTAAAAGCTTGCTGCTATAAGTGATAAGATCATTACTTATTCCCTTCTGTGCTTGCTGCTCTGGGATTTTTTTTCAACAATTTGAGTATAGACTTAAATATTTTGCAGGATGTGACTTAGTCTGCAGCAGCCAGTTGAGCCACGGTACCTTTGCTCCTCTCCATTCTTGCTGGTACTTGGTGGCCTTGGTTCAGCTCAGCATGAAGGCATTTTTCATGCCTTCAGCCCTCGAGATCTTCCTACAGGGGATGAAATCTCTTTCTCTTGTGAGAAATCACTGCTGGCTTGAGACACAAGGTTGTGTGGAATATGCACGGGACTCCTTTGGGGAATGGTGATGGTTCCTGGGTTGCCATCGGTAGGGCCCAGCAAAGCCTTGGCTGGCTGGAGCTGCTGAACACCAGCTGGATTCACACCCTGGTGATTATCTAGTTGGGAAGGAGTTTATGTTCTAAGGAAATAATTGTCATGTTGCTTTTCATTAGCAAAAACTATGTCATGGTTCCTCTTCTAAGAGTGTGTAGCTGTTAACGCTTTCTTGGGCACTGGTGTGCTTTTCTCTGGCATGATGAAGTCCTGATGATGTTGTATCTCTGGTACCACCTCTGTGCAGCTGATGTTGGAGCTGTGTGCCTCTGCTCTGTTGGGATGCAGGTTCCCAAGGACACTGAGCAAGTGAGCAGCCCGACGTCTCTCTTGGGGAGACTTTGGGTGGGTCCTCATGCACCGTTTGTCCTTGTAGGTCCAACACACCAGCCCCATGCCAACGAGCTTCCTTGGCAGTGCCCTCCGGGGCACCTTCTTCTTCATTTTCGGTCTCTGGTGGTCCGTGCGGTACCCCCTGAAGTATCTCAGACGGAAAGCCAACGCCGAGAGCCAGCCCAGCTATGGGGTCCAGCGTGCAGAAGTCTTTGAAGGGGCGGTCAAAGCCTTCTTTGCTCTGGCAGGTAAGAGACGATGATGAGTCTCTGCCCCAGGACCCACTGGGATGCAGCCACTCTCTCACATGAGATTGGGGCTGTTTGTGGTGGGAAACAGCTGTGGCAGGGCTTGGGGACACGCTGGTGGCACACTCTGTGGTGGGACCTTGCTACGGTTCCTCTGGGTGAATACCACTAGGACTTCCCCACTGCAAAGGAAGGTTTCCTGCAAGATTGTCCTTTCTTCTCTCTGCCCAGGGATACTGGTGGAGCAGTTCATTCCCACCGGTCCTCACCTGCAGCTGTACAACCCCAAGACGCACAGCTGGACCGACCTCGCCCACTGGCACTACACCACCATGTACCTCTTCTTCCTCCTCTCTGGCATCGTGGATGCCTGCCACGCCTCCCTCAAGCTGCCTCTTGGCTTAGATCGCCTCTCGCTGTCCGTGGCTCTCTTTGTGGAAGGTGAATCACACGTGGTGCCTGGGAGAATATTGGAGAAGGAAAGGGCTGGGAGGGTCACCCCTAGTGCAGCAGCCCCAAATTCCTGGGATGTTTTGAGGCTGGCGAGGTGCTGTGCGAGCAGCCAGAGGTGGAGGGTGTGCAGATGTGGGATGGCACCCCCTCCCTATTCCTTTCCAAATATGAATCTGGGCGCAGCTGGATGCCCCAGGGATGTGTGCTTCTCCTGGTGACAAGCAGCCGGAGCCCTCTGGAGTCACAAGAAAGGTGATGTCCCCCCACCTTGGTTGGATGCACAGAAGGACAAACCTTGATACAAAGCTCTGAAGTTGAAGGTCCCCATCCCTGTGCTCCTCCTGACAGCCCCATGGCCCTGGCCAGAGATCCCCACAGTTATGGGGGATATTTTGTGGGCAGAGCAGACCCCAGCACTGGGGCTGAGTGGTCCTTGCAGAAAGAAGGTGGTGACAACAAGCTGTTCATTGTCTGGCTCTTCCCACCAGGCAGATCATCACAAGACCTGGAGGATTCAGGTTTCTCAGTTTGGGTTTCTCGGTCTCTCAGTTTTCGGGTGTTTTTTATTAAAAAACACAAATCTCAGAGCATCCTTTTCTAATGCGGTGTGAATCTCGGCAGGTTTGCTCTTCTGTTTCCATGACTACAACTATGGAGCACTGGACTACCACCTCCACTCCCTCCTGGCCATGGCTATCTTTGTTGGAGCCTTCTGTGCCCTCCTCGAGGTGTTCCTCCGAGACCACATCATCCTGGAGACCATCAGGACCAGTTCCTTCCTTCTCCAGGGCTCTTGGCTTTGGCAGGTCAGTGTGTATCCAGCGCTCTCCTCCCAGCAGTGGGCTTCACAGCCAGACGGTGGGTGGAGGGGAGCTGCTCTGCCCTTCACGGCACATCTGTTGGGGTTAAACTTGTAAACTGCTTGGAATTTCTTAGTAAATAAGAGGAGGAAAAGTGCCAGAGCTGTCCTCAGAGATACGCACATGTAATATATGCAGCACAGATGAACTTGCATGTTAAGTGGAAATTAGACCCTACAAGGGTGGGAAACCATAATCATGGGGCTTCATTCATTTTATTAGGTCCAATTTCTTCCTCTCTTTGTTCAAAGTAACCGGTAATATTTGGAAACCTCTCGTAATCACCCAGCTTTGGGTCTAGGGAGAAATGTCCAGCCTTGGGAATGTAGCCTCTGGGTTGTCAGCTCTCTCAGGGGCTGCTGAGCTGCAGAGAAACCTTCTCCACCTGAAATGCACCCCTGGGTCAGCCTGGGGAGACAAATGTGTTTTGGGGTGCTGAGGGCAGTGGTCCAAGTGTAAGTAGGGTTTATTTTGCCCCTAGTCCGTGGTCGGCTGCAGCAGGGTGGCTAAAATCAGGGGTGGGAGGAAGAGAAGAGGGATGTCCTAAAGCCTGACACGTGGTGGTGCATAACATCTCTTCCATCTGCAAACAGATTGGGTTTGTGCTGTTCCCTCCGTGGGGAGGACCAGGCTGGGATCAGACCGACCGCAGCAACTTCATTTTCCTCACCATGTGCTTCTGCTGGCACTACGCTGCTGCTCTCGCCGTCTTGGCAGCAAACTCTGCTGCGTCTCGCTGGTAGGTGGGAGAGAGAGGTCCTGGGGGGGGTCCCGACACCAGGCATGAGGTGGGATGGTCAAGAATTACACCCCATGTTACCCTGGGAAATCTACCCGCCAGCGTATCATGGATAAGAGAAATGGGTTTCCCTGCATGTCCAAGCATGGACTGTTCCATGACTTGGCTGGAATCATTGAATGGGTCAGGTTGGAAGGGACCTTAAACACCACCCAGTTCTACCCCCTGCCATGGGCAGGGACACCTCCCACCACCCCAGGTGGCTCCAAGCCCCATCCAGCCTGGCCTTGAACCCCTCCAGGGATGGGGCAGCCACAGCTTCTCTGGGCAACCTGGGCCAGGGTCTCACCACCCTCACAGCAAAGTTCTTCCCCACATCTTATCTCCATCTCCCCTCTTTCAGTGTCAAACCCTTCCCTCTTGTCTTCTGACACCCCTCCCTGATCCAGAGTCCCTCCCCAGCTTTCCTGGAGCTCCTTAGGGACTGGAAGGGGCTCTGAGGTCTCCCTGGAGCCTTCACTTCTCCAGGCTGAACCCCCCAACTCTCTCAGCCTGTTCTCCCAGCAGAGGGGCTCCAGCCCTCCCAGCATCTCTGTGGCCTCCTCTGGCCCCGCTCCAACAGGTCCACGTTCTGATGTTGGTGGAGCTGAGCTGGAGGCAGCTGAGGGGTGTGGGTGTGTGTGTCTCCCCAGAGCAGAGGGGCAGCATCTCCCCCGTTGCCCTGATGGCCACAAAGCAGGAGTAGCTCGATGCCACCACAGAGTAGACAGTCTCTACCATCCTTCCTGAGCAGGCTGGGGTGAGCTGACGGCTCTTGATGCCCGTCAAATTCCTGACCCATGTCCCTCCCACAGCTGCAACGAGTCCTGCCAGCTGAGATTCGGGGATATCGACGTGGAGCTGGACTGTGGCATGTGCGTCCGCAAAGGCAACAAGATCTCCAGCGGCCCCCTGCTGCCGGAGAGCCCCTTGGATGACAAATGAGGACATGGAAACTTCTTCCCTGCTGTGGCTTAGGGCTCTTGAGACCAGGTTTTTAATTAGTCTTGATAAACTACGCCGGCACTTGATGGTGGAGCACCAGAAGTGGGAGGCAGGACCCCGAAGGCGGAGGGAGATGCAAAGCTTTCCCCATCTGCCCCTTTGGCAGCAGCAAGAGCAAACCAGGCTCGTCTGGGAGGGAGGTTTTCATTTTTCCTGCTGCAGCTTGGGCTGCGAGCTGCAGGACTGGTTTGCTGGCGGAGTCCAACTGGTGTGGCCGATTTGGCCGTGTTTTTAACGTCGTTTTTGCTCCTGCTCCCGCAGAAGGGAGCCAAACCAGCATTGGAAGCTCCCGGCGGCTGTCGCTCGCTCTGGTGTTAGTTGGAGGGTGTTTTTGTACAAAGCTGGATGTGCACAGCGATTACGTGATCACCAATAAAGTTCTTTAACAAACCACCTCGATGGATCTCTCTCAAAGATGCCTGGAGGCTGGAAACCTGGTTAAGGCCACGTCAGGCTTCAAAACCTTGTGGGGGAAGGATGGGGGGGTGCGTGGATGAAATATCAAAGGGGCTGGGAGTGTGTGTGTGGCCAAACCTGCCTGAAGAAAAGGGCTGATGGCCAAGGATGGGGCATTTTTCCCCCTGTCAGCACTGGCACGTGGATGCTTGTTTTAAATCAGAAGGTGAAGCAGCCTCCTGGTGATGGATTTTGGCATTCCTGGGGGGTGGGGTGTTTGCTGGGCAGGGCTCAACTTGGAGAGAGACCCTCGGAGCAAGGTGATGGCTTTGGTCAGTCTGGGTTGGGCGTATGGATTCTCCTGGTGAGGTTCTGAGAGCCGGGCTGTGTGAGTTTGGCTTTTCTTCTCTTCCCACAGCCTTATTCCCTCCCCAGGGCTGGTCACTACCAACCGAGAGACAAAACCTGTTGTCTCCTTTGTCCAAGGGTACGTGGGTTTTGGCTTTCCCCTTAGGTCTCTCCTCAGGCAGCAGAACAGCACGGGGAGATGCTTCCTGCCATCAAGATCAAAACCTGATTTAAAAGACGTCATTAAAGAGGACTAGTGAAGGAACAGCAGGTTCTTCAGAACGTTCACCATCGCTGTTTCAAACACGTGTGCTTTGCTCAGGGCCGGGCGAGTTGAACAGGGGGAGCACAGACAGCGTTGTCGTTATTCTCTTTTTAATTACCTTTGCTGTTCTGCCCTGGGACATACAAGAGACGTCTGGGTCTGAACACAGCTACGCTCCAAAACCTCAAGCACTGGGAGGCAAAAAAACCCCAAACAGCCCTCCCTGGCTCCAAGTGGTTCCAGCTCCCAGCTTCTTTGTCCCCCGGGGAGATCCCTGGAGGAGTGAGCACTCCATGTTTTATTTTATTTTATTTTCTCCCTTGGGATCAGGGCTGGAAGGAGGCCAGTGCTTCCCGCTGCTGGTGGCTGCCAAGGAAAGGATCCCGGAGGAGCGAAGGAACCAAGGTGAGTGCAGCATTTTGGGCTCCCCGGTCCGGAGAGGGCTGATGTTTGGGGCTGTGAATCAGGCTGGCTGTCAGGAGCCGTGGTTTCTGCAGGAAAACGTTGCCTGGAACTCGGGCTGATGTGGGTCTCCCATTCCAGAGCCCCTGAGGTGCCGCGCTGGAGGCAGTGATGCGCTCTGGTTATTAATCACCCCCGTGGGACGAGGAGCCGGGTCGTTTGGTCAACTCGTTATAGACAAGCTGCCATTAGCAGGAAGCTTAGTGCATAGGTTATAACCCTATGCACTGCACTCTGATTGAAAAGAAAAGGAAAAAAAATATCTCTTTCTCCTTTGATCAATGAATGTCCCCTTTTTTCCCTGTTTTTTCTTGCCCTGGTGTTATCCAGGTAATGCCTGATCCCTCTCCCACAGAGGTTTTTACTACAGAAAATGGAGGTATTGAGAACATCCATTGTGTGGATGTTCCTTCTCTCCTTGAATAACTGCAAATAAGAGTAAAAACTCACTGATCACCTCAGCTGCGTGGTTCGACGAGCCTGGAGGGAGGGTCCTGAGCCTAAAGCACCAGGGTTTCTTTGAACAGGGCAGGCAAAATTACCCGTCGCCTGGTTGGGTGATGGAGATGCCCCGTATCCCAGCTCCAACTCGTGTCCGTTGGGTCAGTAGAGTAGAAATGAGATTATTGTGGCTGCAGCTGCAGCCTGTGGGGCTGATACCCTCTGGAACGAGCCTTTAACCTGAAGTGCTCTATTCCAACTTAAACTGGAAGGTGGTAAAACTCATCGACGAGGTGATGTGTTGTTGATCAGAAGAGCTTGTCCTCTCCACCCAAAACCATTGATGTCCACGCTATGGACAGACACGGGTGACACTGAAAGAGGGTGGGAGCGCGACTCTGTGACCGCCCACTCCGTTGCCACCCCGTCTTCTCCACGGTGGGTTTAATTACCTCGTGACTATACACAGTCCCAACTGATGCTCTTCCGAGACAGAATATTCGATTCCTTGTGAAGGTCCCGTGGTCTGTGTGATGCTGGTCCCCGGGGAGACGGCAGCAGTGAGGATGTGCCATTCCAGCAGTGAGGATGTGCCATTCCAGCACTGATTTTTAATTTTATTTTAATTTTTTCTATTTTTTTTTTCCTAGTCTGGGATGCCTGATGGGTTGCCACCTACTCCCCCGGGAAGTATCTCGGCCAGAAAGTGATGGTACGCTGATCTGCACATTAACGAGTTGCTGATATTTAACTGATGAGTACCGCAGGAGCCAGGAGCTCAGGTAATACCCATTGTATCTGCACTGTATCTTTGTTTCTCGACTGTGATGTGCCTTGTGTTGCTCCTCAGGCCTTGCATCTTGTGCTGTGTGGTGGTACCTCATCACCGCGGTGGTTTTGACTTTGCTAATCACGAATACACACCACACACGCACACAGGACTGTGCCCCGGGGACTTTTAGATCAATTAGGGAAGAGAGGAAAGATGAACGTAGGGAGGCTGGTGGGCAGCAGGGGCAGCCCTGGGACCCTCCTCACTGCTGTGGTTTGCAGCCTTCTCGCTGAACGGACATCACAACTGCAATCGTTCTTCTCCACTGTAGAAGCACTGTAAGAAAAGGAAGCATCAGGAGGATTTTTAAAAAGAACAACTTAAAGGCCATGGTGATAATTGTATGGAACTCACTCAAAACATTTGTGTTAAGGTGAGAGGAGAGATGAGATTGCTCGTTTGAAAATATAATCTGGGAATGATGGAGAGTGGAGTGTAAGACACTGAATGAGAGACTTAGAGAGTAGAAAGACTGGAAAAGGCTTTGAGGAGAAGATAAGAATTCATATTTGATACAATTTAAAGAAAGAGAGAGAGGAAGATGAGCACCTCTGCTACAAAGACACGCTGAGAAAGTTGGGGGGCGGGGGTTCAGCCTGGAGAAGAGAAGACTCTGGGGAGACCTGGGACTGGAAGAGGCTGCCCCGAGAAGCTGTGGCTGCCCCATCTCTGGAGGGGTTCAAGGCCAGGCTGGATGGGGCTTGGAGCAACCTGGTGTGGTGGGAGGTGTCCCTGCCCAGGGCAGGGGGGTTGGAACTGGATGATCTTGAGGGTCCCTTCCAACTCTGTTTTGTGGCCTTCTGGTACCTGAAGGGGGCTACGGGTGGGGAGGGACCATTTGCAAGGGCATGTCGTGGCAGGATGAGAGGCAATGGTTTTAAATTAGAGCAGGGTAGGTTTAGATGAGATGTTAGGAAGAGGTTCTTTACAGTGAGGGTAGTGAGACACCACAACAGGTTGTCCGGGGAGGTGGTGGAGGCCCCATCTCTGGAGACATCCAAGGTCAGGCTTGGATGTCTCAATCAATCAACTAGATCAATCTTATCTAGTTAAAGATGCCCCTGTTTACTGCAGGGGGGTTGGACTGGATGACTTTTGAAGGTCCCTTCCAACCCAACATACTCTAGAATTCTATTAGGATAGAGAAACACTAAGATTGGTGTTTTTATTGGCAAATTTTTCTGTTGTGTGGTTAGATGGAGGCACCCAGTGCCGAAGTGTTTGGGAGCAATGGAGACCCTTGTGCTTCTCAATTTCCATCAGGAGGCAGTGAAGGGCTGGGAGGAGATCACTGAAAGGAGGGAGGGTGAAAGTTTCCCCCTTCCCACAACTCCACGGCTGCTGGCGAATGCCAGGGATGGGCTTTTCAAGCAGCCATGAAAACCTTGGGTAGAACAGCTGGAGAGTGCCAGGTGTGATTCGGGGGCCCCTCTGGGTGCTGCTGGAGGGAGGAGAAGCTTCTTGGGAGCAGCTGGAAAGGGGCTGCTGGAAGAGCCCAAGGGTTCCACAGGCCCTGGGTACCTGCTGTCTGTCTGTGAACTTCTCGGTGGGATTGCTGAGAGGCGTGCTGGAGATTCGCGGTTTCAGGAGGAGTTGAAATTGGCACTTTAAGCACTGCTGAAATTGACTCTTTCAGATTAATTAGCAAATTTAGTTTCCAAACTTGGCGCAATTGCCGTTCAGAGGACAATTGGATGTTCTAGGTCGCTTTTCTCTTCCGAAACTTATAATTTTAGTGGGTTTTTTTTCTGAAAATTTAATGCATTCCTTGTCTATTAACTCCAGTGGTTTAAGTAGCAGCAGTAAGCAGTGCGTGCTTACGCATCCTCTACGAGCGCGCGTAACTCGCATCCCATCCAAAACTCACTTGAAAGAAAGAAACGGCAGCGAGACTGGTGGGACATTCATCTGCCAACGGTGGCTTTCATAGAATCCTCCAGGCCAGAAGGCACCTCCAAAGGTCATCCAGTCCCACCTCCCCGCAGTCGCAGGGACAGCCCCAACCAGCCCAGGTTGCCCAGAGCCTCATCCCGCCTCACCTGGAATATCTCCAGGGAAGGGGCCTCAACCACCTCCCTGGGCAACCTGGTCCAGTGCTCAACCACCCTTAGAGTAAAGAAATTTTTCCTAATATCAAACCTAAATCTTCTCTTTTCTAACTTAAATGCATTGCCCCTTGTCTTCTCACAGCAGGTCTTCGTGAACAGCCCCTCCCCAGCCTTCCTCTAGCCTCCCCCCTTNCGTGTGACGCTGGTGGCGATGCCACAGGTTTGGTGCTGAATTGGGTTGGATTCCTGGCTGGTGGGTGCTCATTGAGAAGCCCAGCGCTTTGGGTTGAGTCTGGGTGGTGGTCATGAAGTGGTCGATGAGAAGGTGGCGAGGAGGTTGCTCTTTGTGTGAGGCTGTGGCCGTTCTCTGGTGCCATCAGGAATAATGTGATGTGGTAGAAATGATAAGTTAATGAGGAATGATTAGTTGATTTGTTCTAAAATTCATGGGACTCTGGACCAGCAGAGGCTTTGCTGAAGGCACGTGTGTGTAACCTGATGCCCAGAAGATGTTTGTAAGAGACGTGGTGACCCCTTGTCAAAGTGGCTTGATTGAAATAATGTTCAGTTTGCTCCTTGGTAAATCACCTGTGAGGTCTAACCTGTCTGGTACAGCTCGGATCACTCCCATCCTGCCTGACATGTGGACCGGGATATAAATTTCGGGAGGTGGTTGGCTTTTGTTTGGTTCCTTTGGCTTTTTTCCATCCCTGCTTTGAAAACGGGTAGGAGCGACTGTATTTCAGGGCTGGGGGAGGAGGGGAACAAAATGAGAAGGTAAAAAAATAGGTGTGGGTGTGCTGATGTGTTTCACAAACTGAATCACACCGTTTGGTATCGAACCGTAGCGCTGTAGATTGATGGTTGTTCAGCCAACAGGGAAGATGGGACGTGCTTGTTCCTTCTGATAAGAGCTTTGAAAAACGCAGAAACATGCTGGTGGCTTTAGGGGAGCCAAAAACTCTGGGTATAGCAGAGATGTTTCAAAACATACTATAGAAACCAAAAAAAAAACCCCACAGCAATTGCAATCTGCATGTTATGCTTCGGCTCACTAATATCCAGTTGCCTTACAGGACATGGGGAGGTCCACGCGTCCGGTCCACCTACCGAGGCTGGTCTTGGGCTGGGTCTGTAGGGCATTTTGAAGTTCAGCAAGTTTGAAGTTCCTCCTTCTCGCAGGAAGCACCGATGCCACTGGATGAGCACAAGAAGTTCACCCGAGAAGTTCCCAAGCCAACACCTTGCTGAGAGAAGGCCGTTCTCTTGGTGGCTGCAGGTAAGTCCCTTGTCACCCCTCAGGAAAGCTCAGCTGCTCATAGGAGGAACATCAGAGAGATGGAGCTCCACCAGCTTTCCCCAGCAGTTGGTGCATCAATGCTGCAAAGATTAAGGCAACAAAACATGGTGGGCAGCAGGGGAGCAGATGTGTGCACCAACGGTGGTGGTAAGTGCACAGTGTGGTGCTTTCAGCATTTCCATGGGGCAAAGCAAAGTCAAGGAGCTTGTAAGGACTCATCCTGCTCTTTTCTTGCAAGGAGTTTGAAAACATCTTGTGTGTGACTGCTCAAATCTGGTAAACCTTGTGTCAAGGAAAGCTGAGGTCATCTTTGGAGGACCCAAGCTCCTGGTTTATTGCACATCCTGAAATGCACGAAGTTGGGTACCAGTACAAAGGATGGTTTTTCTAAGGGCTTAGTGTCCAGGATCTGAAGGGAGCTCCAGGAGAGCTGGAGAGGGACTCTTGGTCAGGGAGTGGAGAGACAGGACAAAGGGGAAGGTTTTTAATTGGAAGAGGGGAGACTGAGATGAGATCTTAGGAAGAACTTCTTTGCTGTGAGGGTGGTGAGGCACTGGAAGAGGTTGTCCCGAGAAGCTGTGGCTGCCCCATCCCTGGAGGGGTTCAAGGCCAGGCTGGATGGGGCTTGGAGCAACCTGGTGTGGTGGGAGGTGTCCCTGCCCAGGGCAGGGGGGTTGGAACTGGATGATCTTGCAGGTCCCTTCCAACTCTAACCCTTCTATGATTGCTAGGACTTTTCTTTCTCTGGGGTCGGGTTTGAGTGCTTGTGCTGGGTAGAAATAAGCACGTGTGGTGATGGTGGGCAGGGGACACTTGGCTCAAATGCTGAGCTGGCAGCACTAATTGGAAACAAACCATCAAGACTAAAAATTGGAATAGCTTTTACTATCTCACCTCCATTGCTGGTCGCACGATGATGAGGGAACAGCAGCTGCCTCTTGCCCACTTCCCAGCTTTTCTCCTCAGGGACTGCAATTGCCCATAGTTTTAGACAGAGGGTGATACTTTATTTTCCAACGGTATCTTGTAGGATCTCCTTTGATGCATGAAGCTTGGTAGAAACATGTGGTTTTTTTTTTCATGAATCTATTAGGTGACCTATCTTTTTTTATTTGATTTGCAGTGTATTTGTNTGCTGAATTTGTGTGGATTCCTGGCTGGTGGGTGCTCATTGAGAAGCCCAGCGCTTTGGGTTGAGTCTGGGTGGTGGTCATGAAGTGGTCGATGAGAAGGTGGCGAGGAGGTTGCTCTTTGTGTGAGGCTGTGGCCGTTCTCTGGTGCCATCAGGAATAATGTGATGTGGTAGAAATGATAAGTTAATGAGGAATGATTAGTTGATTTGTTCTAAAATTCATGGGACTCTGGACCAGCAGAGGCTTTGCTGAAGGCACGTGTGTGTAACCTGATGCCCAGAAGATGTTTGTAAGAGACGTGGTGACCCCTTGTCAAAGTGGCTTGATTGAAATAATGTTCAGTTTGCTCCTTGGTAAATCACCTGTGAGGTCTAACCTGTCTGGTACAGCTCGGATCACTCCCATCCTGCCTGACATGTGGACCGGGATATAAATTTCGGGAGGTGGTTGGCTTTTGTTTGGTTCCTTTGGCTTTTTTCCATCCCTGCTTTGAAAACGGGTAGGAGCGACTGTATTTCAGGGCTGGGGGAGGAGGGGAACAAAATGAGAAGGTAAAAAAATAGGTGTGGGTGTGCTGATGTGTTTCACAAACTGAATCACACCGTTTGGTATCGAACCGTAGCGCTGTAGATTGATGGTTGTTCAGCCAACAGGGAAGATGGGACGTGCTTGTTCCTTCTGATAAGAGCTTTGAAAAACGCAGAAACATGCTGGTGGCTTTAGGGGAGCCAAAAACTCTGGGTATAGCAGAGATGTTTCAAAACATACTATAGAAACCAAAAAAAAAACCCCACAGCAATTGCAATCTGCATGTTATGCTTCGGCTCACTAATATCCAGTTGCCTTACAGGACATGGGGAGGTCCACGCGTCCGGTCCACCTACCGAGGCTGGTCTTGGGCTGGGTCTGTAGGGCATTTTGAAGTTCAGCAAGTTTGAAGTTCCTCCTTCTCGCAGGAAGCACCGATGCCACTGGATGAGCACAAGAAGTTCACCCGAGAAGTTC
>VZRU01006362.1:45610-69530 GCA_013398155.1 Pedionomus torquatus
AATAAACCAGGGAACTGAGGCAAGTCGGCTGCTGCTCGGGCTTGGTGAATTCTTCACCTACTGGGTCGTTCACCTTCAGAAGGTGGCAAGGCCTTTGTCGCCATGGACAGGAGGTGGGAAGACAGACGGAACACAGCACAGTCTGCTCAGACAGCAAAGCCACCAGCTAAAATAACGGTGTATCCAAGGGACTCTGCTTGGCAAAGCAGTCAGTAAACCAGAGGCTTCTCCAGCACAGACTGCCAAAGATCTAGATCTTTCTCCTTCCCTCGCCCTCCCACCCTTCTGATGCTAATCACTATTAAGAGCCTACAACAGTCAGAAAACTGACTCCCCCACACCATATGGATAACGAATACACTGACATTCTGTAAGCAGGAAGGAGAGATGGAAAGAAGCCACCGCTATTAATTAGTGTCCAAGGCAGCCTCTGCTTTACAAAATAAAAGGTGGAGGGCTCACCACATTTTCATCCACTTTGTTCTTGCTGTTAATCACTTTTTCCTCGGCGCCGATCAACCCATCCAGCTCGGTCATGCCAGAACCTGCACCAAAAGAGCGAGGCAGGGGCCGTTAGGACCTTTAGGAAGGGTGTCCTAACTCTTGGTAGAGCTGCCATGGCCAGCGTGTTTGTTTAACCGCATGGACCGCTGGTTATTAATCTGTCTTCATGCTGTTGTGTCAGAAGGGGAGCTCACAAGCTATTGCTACGGTGACGAGTGATCGGGGTGGGTTCTGTTAATGAGGGGAAATGAGGTGGCAATGAGAGGAGCAGACAAGACTCGCCAAACCCAGGCTAGAGCTTAAATCCAGAAACACCGTAGTGTTAAAGTGCTGCTGTTAGAGCAGGCAACGTGTAACACACATCGTGGGAGCGTGGTTCCTTCCTGCACGTGTCACTCCGGGTCACCGCCACCTCGGCGTGACCCTCGCAGCGGAGGTGCCCATCTCCTCTCCTCCACCGCCCGCTCGACATCCCCCGTTCTTTGGAAATCGAGCACATCAGCAAGTGCCTCGGGAATGAGGATCTCAAGGTCACCCAGCTCGGCTCCGTAACGAGCTGCTGTCCCCTATCTGGCACGAGCCCAGAAACAATAAATCCCAGGACAAGGGAGGAGCAAAGACCTACACCAGCCTTTGTACCGGAGCATCCCTCACCCATTTCTAGGCTGCAACGAGCGGAGGCTCAAGAGAAGAATATCAATTAAGAGAAGGCGGCTGCTCTGCCTAAACTGTTTTGATGTGAAGCCTTTATAAATAGATCAGATCAATAACAGGAGCCCGATGCACAGACCTAACGTAACACAGCGAGTTAGGAGAACGCTGGGTTTCCATTATCAGGAGGGAAAATGTAACGCCCTTCACAACCCCGATGCCTCTCTAATGCAAAAGCAGGAGGGCAGCGAAGCCTCAAACCTACAGCAGGGTCTCCCCAGCCAGGAGCATGAGGTGGGGGAAATATTACTACAGTGGTTGGCACTTTGCTGGTGATCACATACACCTCTCCATGAGCAGCTGAGCTCACGGGTTGCCTAAAACATCACATCAACCACTGCTGAAATTGGCAGCGTGGCCTTTGATGGGATGCAAGAAAAGGCGACTTGGCTCCCAGGCTACCTTTACAGCAACAAGCTTTTACTGCCTGAAAATGCCAAGGAATCTAATGTTTCACTCCACCTCCTCCCCAAAGAAGCATCTCGGGTTTTAGTGCATTCCCTTTTTCTTTGGAGACAGTAATCAGATTCCAGGCACGGCCAAGACGGCCAGTCTGACTTCTCACGGCTGTCGGAGCGGGTCGTGTTATTGTGAAAGTCAATGATGGGGGTTTTCTGGAGAGACATGCCACAAATAGGTTGGTTTTTTTTTTTTTTTTGTTTTTTTTTTTTTTTTCCAGAGATCTCCTGTGTCAGCTTTTGGCCTGAGGCTGCTTTAGTCAATTCTCAGGAGCCAATATAGCGTAGTCTCCGGGGCCGGGAGCTCAGCTTTGCTATTTGCCAGTGCTGGACCAAATAACAGACCCAGTTCGATACTTCCCAGGGAAAGAAACTCTACACACATACACAAAAATAGCCCCCAAACTCCCTACTCAGCCGTCGTGAAATGGAAAGGGAAGGGAGAGAAGGAGCAAGCGTAGGATATAATCTTATCCCTGAGTCATCAGAAAATCTTGCCTTTACTCAAACAGGGAGAACCAGCCTGTGTTGATCATCTCTAAGTCAACAAAGCAGCTGTTCAAAAAAAAGAACCCCATAAAATAAAATCATTTCAAACTAAAGGCCGTCCCAATTCTTTCCAGAGCAGTCAGTCCACTGAATTAGCCACACATTGTTCTACAAGAGGGATGAAGGTGACTTACATTTGCAGAGAAAGGCTGATAATGGAAATAGTTCCAGGCTATCTGGCCTTCGCCACGCTACAAAACTGTTTGTGTTCATATTAAATGGTTATTAATAAACTCCTTCGCTCCCCTTGGAGATTCTGCACCATCTATTTGGAGCCAAAAGGCAGATTAAAATGATGGGTTTATCCCACACACGAAGCATATGCTCTGCAAGAGCATGTTAAGAATTACCCTTCCATGGGTACTTTGGGAACCAGACGTGTGGGAGCCGATCAGCCAGGCCTGATCTTTACCCGAGACACCTAACAGAGGATTTCATTTAATGCCAATATTTCTATGCCTCTCTTGAAGCCCAGGCGGCCCCTTTTTTAGCCAGGCGCTGCGTTACTGCAGAATTAACAATGAGCTGAAGGAGAAACAGACAGTCACACAGGACTTTGCTAGTACGTGTGAGACGGTGATGCCCAGGAGAACACAAACACAAAGCAGGAATCTCCCCATTTATCTGTCCCAGCCCAGCCGTACTCTGCGATATCTAGGAAGGCATTTAGCCAGCAAACACAGCCTGTGTGTGTGCTGCAGGGCCCTTGTTCACCATCGGGAGGTAAGGACAGATGCCCCAGCAGGCAGAAGAGCCTCTAGACTATTCACCGTCAGCCCTGCAAGGTTTATTTTGAGAAGTGTGGAAGGCGAGTACGCAGGGAGCGATGCAGACGTGTTTTTTTGAGAGGAAAGAAGCTACTCCACGCACTCTGAGACACCTTGCGAGCCCGTCGGAGGAGCACACACAATTAGATGCTCAGACTACCTGATTTCTTTAACACTAGGCCTAAAAAGGCAAAACCGAGAGTTACTGATCTACATGAGAGCAGGGAAATGAAAATAAAGGTGAGTATGGAACTAAAAACGAAGCTACCAAACACACTGAGAAGGTAGGAGAGTGATCGAAAGCACTGTGAGGGAGCAGCTTAGAACCAACCTTTTTTCATTGGATGGTACAAATCCGGCTGAGGATCTAGCAGGAGGGAAAACAAAAACAAAAATAGCAGAGAAAGGAGATTAAGAGAGAAAGGAAAAAAGGCTTGCGCATGATTTCTGACTCAGACCTGGGGAAAAGCTTTTAGTCCACAGCTTTCTTTAAGCTCAGGACTCTGTTCAAGCATTTTTTTAAATAAATACACACGCACACACCAGCTGTCCACACCCGATGATACAAAACAAAAAATAAAATACAGATATCTATTTTTAAAACAAAAATCAAGAGAATTCCTGCAGCCCTTCAGCAGGTCACAGCACAACGACTTGACATCACATGAGAGCGTTTTGGTTAAAGATTAAAAATCAGCTCCAGAGTCAAGCCACACAGGAAAAAAATAACACTCCCTGCAAAATGGAAAGAGATGAAACTATTTGGCCAAGAGAAGAATTGGAAAATCAAGACAGCAGAGCTCAGGGCAAATCACTAGGGTACTGCCTCTTTCCAGTGGACAGAGTCTGAGGGATGCTGCTTGGGGGACTGTTTTACTCTTAAATCACCATTAAAAAGGGGATGGAGCTTTCTGTGCCTACTGGCTACAGAAAAAAACACCTATACCTTGTAAATCCAGCAAGCCCAAATTTCAGTTCCACGTACCTTCGCTTTCAGACAAGGCCGGGAAGGTTTTCACCTGGAACGGACGGAAAGGTTTGCCATCCAGGGGAATTTCTTCGCTCTCCTCGGAGCTGACTCTAACATCCACCTGGGATTCAGAAATGGAGGATGTGAACTGATCCATGTCCGCGCGTTGCTCCTGAAGCAGCTCATCTGAAAGGAGCAAGAGGAAATATTACAGAAACTGCATGAAGCCTGGCAGGAAGAGAAAGGGGCAGATGGTTTGAACCTCGCTGAGGCAGGGCTGCCGGGGAACGCTGCTCGGGGCTGCCAGGTTATCTGATCTTGCATGCTCTGATGTTTCATCTGGAATTCTCAATAAAGGCGTTGGCTACACATACAAATAAGGGCCAAGAGGTTTAATGTGGCGAGAGGTTTTGCCAAGATGGGATTAACCTCCTGTAAAGCAGGAAAGCATCTGCTAATTTTTAGGAATCTTTTTCATCTCCCTTTGCAAGAACGCTTTGCTATTCTGAATGTTGTTGACTCTCTGTTTTGTTGTTTGTTTTTTTTTTAAACGGACAGTGAAAGTTCTTAGGAAGAAGCTATTCTGGCTGGTTGTGTTCCAAAACCCTGCGATACCAAAGCCCAAATGCTTTTGTTGAGAGCATCCCCTCAAACGCGGTAGCGGTCTCTCTGGAGCCCACTATCACAGGAGCTGGCACAGAGACACTCACCAATCTCATCCTGGATTTCTTCAGCCACATATGGCACCTTGTAGAGCAGAGACAAGCTTTGATTCATCCGCTCCTCGATCACATGGAGATGTGTCATCACCTGCAAATGTACCAGAGGGTGTTGGAGCAGGCAAAGACCGTCAGTCACTCCACGGGTACCGCTCCATCACTTGTTTAATAAAATACCTACTGGTGGATCTGCCATGATGGACAGCAGAATGGGACACGGGTCCACCTAGTCCAGCTCTCCGACTGACACTCTCTAACACTGGAACTGGCCATTTTACAGGGCTCTCAAGTATTCTGGGAGCAGTTGAGGGTAGCAGAGGGCTGAGCCGGCTCTCGCTGTCAGCAGCTCTCCACTGGGGACACCAAAGCCGGCATTTCCCATGCACCAGATACCGTCATAAGTCATTTCTCACAGCAGCTACAAGCAAGTGCTTTATTAAACGGATTATTGTTCCTGACTACTAGGAAAGATACACGCGAAGGGAGCAGACAATATTATTTATCAGAACAAAGGTGCCTTTCAGAACAACAGTGGCATTACATTTGTCTTACACCCACTACACCCACCCACTGGTGACAGCGTTCTCCCTCCGGTTGAGAAATAAATCCAAGCTCTACACAACCCCAAATCACTCTTCCCTGGCATATTAAATTCACCGCTGAAGTCAAGCCTGACCTGAAGAGGGTGCTGCATAATCAGGGATCGTGCAGACCAAGAAAAACATTTATATGGATGGCCAAATGTTGGAAAAAGCTAAGGAGGTAAACGGTCCCATTTTACAGTCTGACGTGTACCTGACCTTTAAGAGCAAGGATGAAAGCAATTTAATTTTACATGTGGCAGCTTGTCAATCAAGGGAATCGACTGAAGGGCTTAAAGTGCATCTGAAAAGTAAAGCGAATGGAAATTGAACGTTACCACCCACATCCCTCCTATGTCGATCTGTTGACACTGCAGCCTTCAGAATGAATTAAGGACTGTTTAGGTTTTAGCTTAAGAATACAGTTCACACACTCCCTCTTGGGCCTTGGCAGCGTGAGAACAAAGGGTCAGGGTGGACGGCGCTTGATATGCTAAGCTGTCTGAAAAATGCTACCGCACATTCCGCATCGCAAGCCAGACATACCGCTTGCAAGTACCGCAATCGCTCCCCGACCCTCCGAGGATGCGCAGCTTAACCACGAGAATCGTAGAACCGGAGCCAGGAGAGACAAGAGTCCAAGGCACCTCGACAGCAGCAGAAACAATGTGAAACCCACGGGAACAGGCACCTCCAAGTGCAAGGTTTGAGTCTAGAAAATCACTGCGACACAGTTATGAGGTGGCAGTAAGAGACGCCAGTCCCTGTCTGGCTCTTAAGCCATGATTTTCCATCTATACAGCCCAGTAATAAACCATTTCCTCGTCCCCCCCGCCCCACCCGTAAACTGGGACTGGCAAAAGACAGATTATATTCCTCCAGTTGTGACCTAACAGTCAGTTCTCTCTGAACTTGTGAAAAATAAGAATCCTTATAAACAGACCTTTCTGTGTTCACACTTGACTTGAATCTTGGGCCTTCTGCCGTATTAAAAGTGGGTTGTAAAAAGAAGTGTCGGGACATAATTCAAAAGATTTGTGGAATATCTGCAACTACTCCTGCAAGTACAACAGCCAGGTTTGACATCCACTCGAAGCAGCACATTCACATACCCAGTGGAAGGGAAATGACTTTCTGGCTCTTCAGGAGTAAAACACGTTCCAGCAGCACACAATAAACTCATCAAAGCACATTTTCTAATAAAGCTAACAAGAGCTTGGCAAGGGCTACGTATTGTGCTTTGGAAACAAGGCAATAACTCTTCAGAGGCACAAGAGAATTCCCACAAACCCAAAACACAGGCATCGTGAAGAACAAGCCTAATGAAAGGAACACAGAGACACGAGGTCTTGAAAGAAGTGAGGAAGCCTCTTCAAGGACAACCAAGTCCCAGCAAATCATCTCATGAGCGTCTGACAAAAGGAAACATGAAAATGATACCGAACAAGTTCTAAATCCCAAGACTTGTTGTGACCAACAATAATTCATGGTGAAATACAGAGTTCCAGTTTTTAACAGAAGGAAAGAGGAAAGGCCTGGAGGACAACCAGATGCCTGCGAGCCAGCGATGTGCCCCTGTGGCCAAAAAGGCCAATGACATCCTGGGGGGCATCAAGAAGAATGTGACTGGCAGGTGGAGGGAGGTCACCCCCCACACACTCTGCTCTGCCCTGGGGAGGCCCCATCTGGAGCACTGGGTCCAGTTCTGGGCGCCCCAGTTCCAGAAGGACAGGGAACTGCTGGAGAGGGGACAGCAGAGGAACACAAAGATGATGAGGGGCCTGGAGAATCTCTCTGATGAGGAAGGGCTGAGGGACTTGGGTCTTTTTAGTCTGAAGGCTGAGGGGGGATCTGATTAACACCTAGAAATAGTAAAAAGTGGGTGTCAGGAGGATGGGACCAGTCTTTTTTCAGTGGTGCCCAGTGAGAGGACAAGAGGTAACAGGCGCAAACTTGACCATAAGAAGTTCCATCTAAACATGAGGAGGATCTTGTTGACTTAGAGGGTGGCAGAGCCCTGGGAGAGGCTGCCCAGAGAGGTGGTGGAGTCTCCATCTCTGGAGACATTCAAACCCCACCTGGACACGTTCCTGTGGGACCTGCTCTGGGAGACCCTGCTCTGGCAGGGGGTTGGACTGGAAAATCTCCAGACATCCCTTCCAACTCCGTATCATCCTGTGAATATGGTACAGAGCGTATCCAGTGACAGGCAACACACATACGGAACGGGAGAACACCGCACAAGGATTTGAAGTTGCTATAGCATCCAGCAAATTAGCATGAGGACTTGACGCCTGGCTTCCAGAGCCTCCGCCAGCCAGGGCTGGGTAACAATGCCTCCCTTGATAGAAACGTTCTCGTACCTGAGATTTCATCTGTGCGGCTTTTTCTGGGTCAACTGCCAGGACGTGCTGGTAGTGGCGGATGGTGTGCAGCCGGTCCTTGTTCTCGGCACGAACATAGCGCTTCAGAGCCTGCAGGATGCGGTGGGGCTGCGGGATTCGAGGAGGGGAAGGGTTCAAACCCATTTGATTCAAATAAAATTCACAGCTGAAACACAACACTTCAGACGCCAGCCGGCTTTGTTACCGGACAGATCAATCACCTGTGTTAACCTCAGATCTTTTCTTTCTGAATTAAGTCTGACTCACAACACTACACCTCATGAACACTAAATAAAGCCGAGGATGTTTTAACCAGGCAGAAAGGAGAGCGAGTCAATTAGGAGACCCACTGCCAAGTCTTCGGCACAAATCACCAGGGCAGAGAGAGCTTTACTGGGAACCCAGCTTCTGTCCCAGCAAGTTGCAGGCACTTTTCTCACCAAGCCATTCCCACCTTCTACGCTACCCTGTCGTAAAAATTCCTCGTGAAGGAACTCACCCGTGGCGGGTCAGCCTGCAGGGCAGCCAGGTAGTTCTCCAGAGCAATGCGACGGCGATCGTTCAGCATAGCTTCCACACGAGCCAGGTGAGTTTCGACCAGCTGCTGCTTCTCACTCGCTGCCTCTTTCTCCAGAGATTTAACCATGGCCTGGAAATGCTGGAAGAGAGAAAGGAGTCTTTATGAAACACGCTGTGTGCGTCAGGGTCACCTACTGTCTCTCACATAACTCCTGGGAACAAATGGAGCCTGTCACGTCACGTGTCCTAGGCTTTTATGGCAGGAGAGAAGGGCACCGGCAGATGCTGATGCAGTTTGATCTCTACAAATCCAACACTGACAATTTGCCTTCCAAATTTCCTTCACAACCCATTTCAAAGGTCTGAGGAGTGCACATGCAGGTGAAGATCACGCTGAAGTGGACGGATACCCAGACTGTGCTGAACGAATGGCACAGTGCCAGTTCTTTCCCTCAACCCTGCCATATGGAAACAGGATTGAACTTTTCAGCCCAGAGCCATTAATCTGAATTTGCCAAAGCTTACAAAGGTATCACTGATTTTTCATCAGTGCACCTTCAGATCTTTATATATCCTATTAGAAAGGTCACAACCCACACCTGCAAACGAGCCAGAGAAGTCCATTAAGCGTTGTTATGTTTCAATGGAGATGATGGAAAACTCTTTTGGACTTCCAGTGGCTTACATTAAAAAAATGTAGAGAGAAAACTCTCTTCCAGGATAAAATCCAAAGTGGGTTTAAAAGCCGGAGTCAGTCACTTAGTTGTATATTGGTTTGAGGGAACTTCATAGAGTTGTCACTGCCAGAAGAGCCTGCCCCTGAACAATCCCATACTGAGCATATCCCTGATTAACTTCACAGTCTGACTGAACTCTCCTCGGAAGGCAGAAGATTGGCATTCTGGCAGCAAACCAGCTTTATCTGCTGCCTAAGTGGTTTTCCCTAAGTCTGCCCGAACAGGAAATGTGTGTCCAGAGAGTCAGGGCCAATGTGAACTGGCCCGTGAGGCCACTGGTTAGTGCAAAACCGGCCAAAGGTCTGAAGTTACAATTTGGCTCTGCTGTCGCTACGCTCGAGGGGTGAGACAGCTTCCTACTGCTGGGCTTAGGAAAGGACCTGGCACGGTATCGCATCATCTCCAGCTTTGAGAACAAAGCACCCAATTGAATCAAACCTCCTCTGAAAGGCAGCTGTTGACAGAACAGGAAAGCTGTTCTTTCCCCTCAGTCGTCTTTTAGCTTTGAGTATTACAATCTCTCATTTAATTCCCCAAGAAGGCGAAGGCCAAGCCCCGGCAACTTTCCTCTTTAGGTCCTTCAGCTCTTACCTGAATGAGAGTCTGCCTCTCTGCCTTGGGGAGATTTACAGCTTGGTGTTCTGCTTCCTCCCATTCCTTTTTCACCTGGACAAGGAAAGGACAGTACACATCAACACGACACAAATTTTTGTCTCTTGTTTGCCTTCACAGGCAGATCCTTACACAGCCCGGCCAGGTTTTGAAGGCACAACAGAGCTGCCGTGGGGTTTAAACTTAGCACTGAAGCCAGGCATCCCCACCAATTCCTCTCTGCCAACACTCTGAAGAAATGAAAATATAACTGCCATGGTTTGGCCGCATCACAAGGCTGGAAGGTTGGTGAGATTGGAGAGGAAGTCTGTTCACCACCAATTTGTCCAAAAAACCCTACAGGCAGCACAAAAGACTACAGCTTAGCTGCTCACCCGGTCCATGCGGTTGTGGTGCCTGACCTCCAGCTGCTCCTTGGCCTTCTGGAAGCGGGCATGCTCGTTGTCATCGGCCGGGGTTTCAAAGTAGACATCCACGTCATCCGTTGGCACTGCCAAGAGAGGGTGAGGATAAGTGGAGGTTCAGAAAACGGCGATTCTGGACTGCAAAGGACAGGTAGGGAGTGGAATCGCCAGGCCTGCATAATTAACAATCTGGCAGGCTGAGTTTACTGAACCGCCACCTACCAGGAGTCCATTTTGGTATTTTTAAGCTGCCAATTTACTGCTCAACATCAGTCAGTTACATCATCCCGAAAACACAGCATTGCACTGCGGCAACCGGCACCTGCTCGGTCCTCATCACTTCTGAGATGAGCATTATTCAGCTCCAGCAACAGAATGACTTGGATCGCGGAATAAAGAACTTGTTTTCTCTTCCCCTTCACATTGGCTTTGGATAGTTTAAATGACATTTTGTGCATTAGCTGTTCGCTGACAAGCTGGCTCCAGACATCATTAATATGATTAGGGAGCCTGACAATAAATCTGCGCAAGACACTACCCGATATTTTACACTTCAAACCTACCTTCCCTACCAGATGCACCATGCAGGACTAACAGGCAATGATATCAGACAAGACAGCAACAGAAGGAGGCTCAGTGTGACAAACCTACTCGTCCAATAAACTGCGGGCTTTGTATTTTTAAGACATCCAAATCCCATAAGGGGAGAAATAAAATTTCAGAACGGACAAATTTCAAGCATCTGTAAAATCCCCCTCTGTGCTGCGTAGACTGCGCTTCAGGAAACGCTGAGCAAAGTTTCTGTGCTGCAGTTTCCGAAACTACACGTCCCAGAGCCCTTTCTCCGAGGATCTACGGCCCACATCAGATCTGTGCAGTATTCCTGGCCTGCTCATGGCATTTCTGAACCAAGCCTGGACACAGAGAACTCTCTTCCCAGTCCCAAATCCCTCTGTAACAGGACAAACTTTTGTCCAAAAAGCTCCTGACATCCGCATCTTTTATTTCACCCCTTCAGTTAGACCAGCCCAACCTAAAGCACTTGCATGAAGCCCATTTTGTAAATAGGATTATGGCTGTATAGTCAGACTGCCAAGCCCCAGATAACACAAAAAGCCTTTCAAAAGGCTTTAATGGTAGCTGAAGTGGAAGTGCTGGAGTTCAACAATAAGATTAATAAGGAGGTTAAAATGTTTTTGGTAGTTTTATCATCTGACATAAAAGCCAGTTGAAATTGGTGCCAAAAACCTCAAGCTCTCAAAAATGCAGGGATTGAATCACGATTCATATTTCAAACCAAGCTGAAAGTGGGAATCTGAATTCTGCAAGACTTCTCTGATTTTCTCCCCAAAATACAATAGCAAGGAAAACGCCTGCTACCAGGAGAAGGGCGAGTAGCAGCCTGCTCTTTGGGATGAACATCTACAAGGGAAAAGCCAGTGCTTCCTTCTGTATATTCGGGGGGAAAAAAACCCCAACAGTTATGCAAACAGGCAAGCTATGGGTTTTCACAAGAGGTTAGAGACAGCCCCTGGTCCCGGCTACAGGTCTGGAAGGTGACAACTAAGCCCTCAGCAAGAGCCGCAAGCCAACGGTGAGCACAGACAACATACGCCGAGAGCCACTTTCCCCAGGAAAGTTCACCCAAAAGACCTCGAGAAGCGGAGACAAGAGGAGAACTGTGGCAAAAGGACAGACAGAACTGCTGCGGACACCAGAACCAAAAGGATGAGCTACACACGTACCCTCTCTTGACCTGGGCAAGGAGGAGACGACACCAAATGCCAGACAGACAGAGCCCAGCTGCAAAAAGGGCCAGTGGGAGGCAGGACTTACTCATCTTTTTACACACAGCCATACAATACTCCTCTGACTCAAAATTGTTCCTGTTGCCTCCGCAGCCTCCATATATAAAGCGAATGCATTTTCTCTTGTTAGGGTCGAAGTACCAACGAGGCATCACAGCCCGGCAGGGCCCTGTCATCGCCTCCTGGGAGCAGACAGCTGTGTGGAGACGGGTTAGAAGGTGAGCTGGTGAGGAGCAGAGGCCTCGCCGAGAGACTTACACAAAGCAGAGCTGGCTCTAGTTCCAAGCCCTTCCTCTGGGGCACTCGCGCTGGCCTCAGCATCGCTACATCACTGACCAAAGGGCTTTCTGTCAGTTTTTGGGGGGGGATTTTTAACATTTCAAGGTGCCTACAGGTGGCATTTTGGAGCAGCAGCAGGCTACCCCAGCAGTTATCTCAACACGGAGCTCTCAGCTGCAAAAGCAATTTCTCCTTCGCTTCAGGCTGAAACAGCAAAGATCTATTTTGCTGATGCCACAGCGTTACGCCTCGGGTGTCCCAGTGGTAGAGCCTCCACCATATAAAACCAACATGATGGAAGGGAAAACCCATTAGGGCTGCTTAAAGGGTTCCAAGATGACCTGTTTCGCTGTACTCTGCCCAGAGAGACAACTTCGTATCTTAAAGGTGAGATATTAGAGCAAGCGAAAAGGCAGGCTAAGCCAAAGGAACACCGTCACCACGGCTATCTCAGCCGCGGGGTTTTTAAGTTTTTGAAACATTGATAGACTAAATATTAAAATTTCAGTTAGTCACGACACGTGGACTGCTTCAAGACTGCAGTACAGTATAAGCAGCTGGGTTATTTAGAGATCAGAGCACAGACACGGTGTGTGAGTTAGCAAGCCTTCGTGGAAAAAAAAAGACTGTGTGTACCCCCAAAATGGACACCCCAATCCCACTGTTTCGGGCCTGTTTCAACACCTGCAGATCTGTAACAGCCCCGTACATAGATGAGCTGAGCCTCGCCTCTGCAAGTAAAATTATCTGCAGCATGCTGGCATTTTCCCAAAAAGATGCAAGAACTGCTGGCAATGATTCAGTGATCTGTAGCTAATTGAATTTCATCCCCTCTCCCCCTCCTCCTTCCTCTGCAGACTCTTCTCCACAGAAAGCACAGGCCATCGTATAGCGCCGAGGCACCGCACACTCAGCAGATGCCCTCTGCAATGGCACCTACCACTTCACAAAAGCTACCACAACTACGGTGTATCTTACCACTGCAGTAAGGATATATTACCTGTGGAATAAAAATGGGCCAATTGTGTCGGTTGATTTTCTTTCATGAAAGGCTGAGAATGTGTATGAAACTGTGTAAAGGCTGTTGAAGCAGCACCAAGTATCTTCCTCACCCTGAAATGGCCACGTGGCACCTTTAGGCCACCTCCGCAGAGCGTGGCTACCCCTTCCAGTGCTTCCTTATCGGGACAAATCCTAGGGAATCACCCAAAACTAGGATTTTGAATTCTCAGGGCGCCCCATAAGCCCCTAAGATTTTTCAATATTTGCTTATGGAGATATGTTTTCTGACTCGACACCGCACCTTCCTGGAGGTGCTCGTTCAACGTGCCAAACTCTGGGCTCTCCGCCAGCAGAACTGCTGTTTATCTGGAAACATATGGCCCCTGCTCTAGAGAGTTAATATCAACACTTGAAACATAAGCATCCTCAGCTTGCCTCTGTTTGCTAACTTATCTGACAAATAAGATTTCCGAGTGGCGTTTATTGACTTGATCGAAAACCCATCACCAACCGACAGCCAACACCGATGCTCTCAAGGAAGGAAGAGGCCCGTGGGCTGGAAGGGATCTTACATTTCATATCACTGCTGACTTCTTTTTCGGCAACAGCCTTGTCGTTGCTAGGCTCTGTGGGGGTCTCTTCATTGTAATCGTCAACTTTGTAGCTATCATAATAGTAATCGCGATCTTCAACCACCTCCTCCTCCTCCTCTTCGCCTTCATCTTCTTCATCCTCCTCTTCCTCCACTGCTGTTCCTGTGAAGTCTTCTACACCCGCCTCTGTAGGGAACTCACTGAAGGGATACAGTTCAGTTAGGGGGGAAAGTCAAGGTAATCACTTTGCAGCCAACCTTTGATGTATCACAATAATGATTTTCTCTTCATCTCTTCTAGAAACACAAGACATGGGAAAAATAAATCATAGAATCGTAGACTGGTTAGAGTTGGAAGGGACCTTCAAGATCATCCAGTTCCAACCCCCCTGCCCTGGGCAGGGACACCTCCCACCACACCAGGTTGCTCCAAGCCCCATCCAGCCTGGCCTTGAACCCCTCCAGGGAACTCCCTGGAGAACTCCTTTGGGAAACGCATAGAGCTCCTTTGGGAAATTCAAAAGCAAAGAAAACTCAACTCTCACCAGAAAAGAAGTCACTGTGAACTAGTAAGAACCAGGAAGAACCCCACCTTTTATAAAGGTCGTAGTCTTCATCCTCGTCTTCATCCTCCTCCTCTTTGGAAAGAGCCTCATCCACAACTTTTGTCTGAGGACAACACACGTACTCCGTTCCATGGAACTGGTCCACTCCGCAGGGCAGGAGCATCCCGTAACTGTGCAGGATCATCCCTTCCGTCAGACAGGCCTGAAAGGGGAGAACAGTCGCGTCCTTTCAGCATCACGCTCTTGGATAAAGCTGAATTTGCCTATCCTACATCCCAAGAATGCGACCAACAGGGCTACTTTAACACCAAAAAGATGACAGCAACATATGACCCCAGTCTGAACATCGAAGGAAAATGGATTTGAAACTCATAGCTTCGAAAAGTCCCAGATTCAGAGCCACGCAGCGCATCCTGGCGTTACTGTATCAAACATCCCCCAGCCCCTAAAGCCACCCTCAGCCTGGCTCAGTCCAGGAAAAATAACAAGACCTTTTGTGCCAACTCGAGGGAAGGAGAGAGCACTTGAAAGGAACAGAACCACTGTTTGCTTTTCTGGGCTGGCCGTTTCATTAAACTTTATCTATTAAACTTTACATTGGAGTGAGTGAAAAATCGCTCAAATGGACTTTGTGTCAAGATTATTTTAACGTGCTGCAGATGAAAATCAATCAGATAATTCAGGAAAAAGCCAAACACAAACTGCAATTAGGCATTATGTCTATATACTTCTCTTAAGCTAAGGAAATACACGGAGGCCCAGGAAAGAATGAAGAAAGAAAAGCTTGATGATGCACATCAGAACCCTTTTGTGCTTCGCTTTGTTACAGCACGGATGTAAAACGAGCCAAATATTTCTGGAAAAGTTCTCCAACTCTGCTGAAAGCAAATTATTTTTAAATTTGCTACACATTAACAGCTCTCCCCTCAATTAAACCGTGATTCTTCTCGCACAGCTTTATTTAGATGCGTTTTTCCTCCCAGGATTTTAAATAAATAGGAAGTTTAACTGGTGCATCCTTAACCTCGTCTTTACTAGCACCATCACAATTAAGCAGTGCATCACTGCTTCTACAATTGCTGTTCCTACCAGATGGAAAACATCTACATTTTCTCACGATTTTGTTTTAATGGGCACACAGAGAATTTGCAACAGTTTTGCTAGTCGGATCAAAAAAATAAACCGCCACCAAACCAAACACAACCCCCCCCACGGGCTAGATTTATTCTGAGAAGATAATCCATCTCTTATGTAAAACCTCCACTAATCAGTCACCACGAAACTCAGATTGTCCCTGAGCAAATGCTGCTCCCCAACCAGATCCCCAGCAGCAGCAGGTACAGTAACGCAAAAGGTCCAAGGAAAATAGGAAATGTCCTACACTCTGGACCCTGAAAAAAAGGATGAGCCATTGGTTAAAAGCAATATCCTGGAGACTTTTGCAATTCCTTGCTCCAGCCTAGAGTACGATCTCTGGCAAGCCACTTAGGACATAACTCAGCTTTTTGAGGTCACTTGAGTCCTTTTAAACTGTTTGTCGTTGCTCTCTGCCTCAGCCCATAGACTGCAACATGGGATATAACACCCCCCTGAGCCAAACGCTGTTATGCTCCAACACTGCAGGCATCCAAGCGGATTCAGAATAACTATTCCTGCCCCAGCAGCTCCATTTACCTCTTTTGCCACAGTGTGCCAGTGCTGATGGCTCTTGCAAACGTCCATCCGCTCCTTGTGGAAGAACCGGCACTTCTCTGGAACCAGCAGGACATCGCTGACAAACTCACCCACTGGAAAACAAGAAACATCCACAGGTCACACGGGTCCAACTTTGGATACTGGCTTTGGTTTGTGTTGGAATTCCCCCATAGCACATTAACAGTTGGGTATGTCCTTTACAGGTCAGATCAGCAGCTATCTGCAAATTTACAGAGGAACAGAGTTCCCAAGGTGAAGAAAAAGGACTATTCTGGACTATAAATACACTACTACATATTGTGGAACAGACCTGACTGACTGAAGGGGTTCGACACAAGTCTCTGAAAACATTGCATCTGCATATGGAGGTTTTCAAACCACTTTATCACCAGTTTCTGGCCAAGCTACGTGACACCAAAGCTCCTTCATGCTGTCTGGAGCTCTAACAGCCTGGACATTTCGCTGTGCCACGAGTGTTATCTATGTTTTCATTATCTGGGTATCTGAGTAAGTCTTGTTTCTTTCTGGTTTGTTTTAAAGGGTTTCCAGATGGTTTGATTCAAAATCAACTGCAGCACATGCCTTGACCAGGACGGTTCTAACCAAAGCCACAGAGGGCTGGAAAAATAATGGCCTCGTTCTTTTGCAGCCCCTTCGTACTGATCCTAAAGGCTCATGGAGACTTCTCCTACGCATGATACACAGTTTAGGGACAGATGATCTGATGACAACCGCAAGATAGTGGTATCAGCTAGCATTCATCATCTCTTTTCAATTACTTAGATTTTGAATGAACAGACATAACAAAGAAACGGTATTTTCCTGACTCCAAACAGGCCAGTTACAATTTTGAGTTAATAATCCTCCTTCCTTCCCTCTCACCAAAGGTTTGTTAAAAACTTTCCAGTAAGAAAGTTAAAACTGAGCAGATGGCAAAAATGGAGAGACTGCGGTTCTTGCAGAAGACTCAAACTGAGCAACTGCAATAATCAGCAACAAACAACAGGCATTTGGAAAACCACTGATTCCTCACAGCTGTGGATAAGACCTATGGGAAGTTCTCTCAATTCACCTAGAACTGGAACACCCTTCACCTCGTGCATTAACAGCCACCTTCCCCAAACATCCACTGCTATCAAAAAGGGGAAAAAAAATAATCCCTTTTCAGATCAGAGAGGGTGTAAGAAGTGTTTCCATGTCACCCACCAGCCCAGCCAGAACTCTTCACACCTCCCCAGGCCCAGCCCTTCTCCCCTCACCCTATTGTCACCTTTATTTTACAGCTCAGTGAGAGTGCTAATAGGCTCCTCTCTTCACCTTTGAAATACAAAAGAGAATCGGTGGCAGGGGTGGAGGCAGGAGAAGGTGAAACATGGTACCACAGCAAGATCCTACCTCAAGACATGAACCCATTAAAGTAGCAAGGAAGACCCCGACAGGAATGGGAATAAAAAAACCCATAGTTTGACTATAATAAACAAGTCGTTCACACCCCAGAGAAACGCATCATCCTTTCACAACAATTTGTGGACCCTAAAGCCCTTTTATACAGATTTTATAAGGATTTCTGACTTGCAACCCAGACCCATAACCCAAAGCTGCCTTTGGATAGGCTCAAGTCATCACTAATTAAAAACTTCAATAGATAGTTTAACGGTTATCAAATTTTAGGGCACTGTCACTAAAATCAGCTTACTTTTCAGCTGGAGAACAGGCTTGGGGGAGGATTATTTCTGAAAGAGATGACTCCTTATAAATCCAGAGATCTTCCTTTCATCCTTATTTCCATTAGGAAATAATCAGCTGGGTTTGGTTGCTTCTCAAACCTGAATTTCCACATCCACAGGGAGAGGCATGTTTCTCCCAGGATGCGTCCACACCAAATTTCACTTCTTATGAAGCGCTTTATGGTCGTCTAGTGGAGGGTGTTACCTACAGAAGAACACCAGCCATGCAGTTCTGCAGATTTGCTTATGTTCTCCTACGTCAAACCACGCGCTAACCTGAGATAGGGATATAAACTATGAAAACTCCTCGGTCCTCAATGCTGCCAGCAATTGAAACTCTCCAAAACTGCAGAAGACTTCTTAAAAAAAACAGTCTTTTCCAGTGGATAACTGCAAAGAGGTTCATCCAGCTGAGGCTAAACTGACTACTAAGAATACCTGCGGTGCAGCCCAGGGCTGGGGACAACCTACAGGTCAAAAGCCGCAAGGTAAACAAGCCAAACGTGTTGCCCGACTCAAGCGGGTGGATAGATTCTGGAAAGCGCCACGAAATCCATCACGGTTTATCTCGTATTCTTTCCCAGTTCAAAGCGGGGACGTGGGATACAGCTGCAAGAAGCGGGGCCTCTTTGAAACAGCAAAGTTTAAATATAGTCACTGAAATAGAAAAGAGATCTCTTGCCAAGACCAAAGCAGGAAGCCTGAACACACTGAGTATTTAAGTCTCCAAGGCAACAAAATATTAAAGCCCCACAAAAATAGGATCAGAGTATTAAATCCCAATGTCTTTGTGATACTCGGATACAATAGCCTTCAGGTTTTTATGGTGGTTGCAGAGAGAATGGGGATTTCTTTTTCACGCCAGGCTCCATTATTCCACCACAGCTGTTATCAAGCTGTCGATCTGCTCGAGGAAGGCAGAGTTCCATCTTGTGGAAATGAAAATGGTTCGGTGGAAGCTGGATGTGGAAATGGCAACCTGATACGAGAGAAGCTTCATAAGCTCCAGCCGTTCTCTCTGTACGAAGCCAGGAGGCCATTCTTCTCTCCTCCCACGCGAATGCACGCGTACTCACCCAGGCACTTGTAGGGCACGACGATGTGAGTGTGGTCCTTGCACTGTTTCTTCCCTTTCTTGCACCAGCTGTCGATGCTGACAGGTTGATTGGCTTCCACAACGTTCGTGATCTGAAGGTCTGGATACATCTGTTTGAGGAGACACAGAGATAGGCTTTCTCTCCAGAAAGGACAAAGAATGCGCAAAGTGGCTCCGAACCAGGAGCAGCGAGGCTGATTCTCTACACAGAAAGGAGTTCAGATTTTGCACATGGACACACATTCTCTTTGGCATCAAGCCTAGAGCAGCTGAAGACATAAAAAAGGCCCCTGTCACACAGGGCTTGAGAAACAGAACGTGTCGTCGCTGCTTTGTGGCAAAAGAAAGCCAGGTGGGGGGCAAGAGCCCTCATTGGCACTGAGCTCAGGTGTTTGGCTTTGGATTTATCTGCTCCCTTCTGTCCAGTGTGGCGCGATACCCTCCAGAAGAGGGCAATCACCAATAATTAGGGTTTAGTAACACCTACAGACTCTCTCATCCCTTGTCGAGCCAATATGCACCCACCTCCTCAGGTTCCCTTATGCCCCGTTTATGCTGGATTAACGTGACCCCTTTCATCCTCCTCGAGTTCTCAAATCCAGACACTGACTTATATTTAGGTTTCTGCTACGTAAATCAAATGTAGCCCCGGTTACATCAGCCTCGCAACATGGTTTTAAACGTTTTTCCAGTCCAGACATGGTGTGCTCTATCATTTTCCCATTAAAAAAAGAAAACAATCCTTGTGGTATTTTACGTGCCGGTCACCTCAAAGGAGCAATTAAAGACACTTATCAAGGCCAATACGTTACAACAAATCTGGAGCACACTGAAAGGAGATTATGGGTTTTTTTACAATAAAGCATGAAGGGCCTAAAAATACTATCAACGTTTTGATGAAAATATTTTTTCTAATATTCTGGCTGATTTGAACAGGTCACCAAGAAGAACAGAGCCACATTCTAATGGGAATGGGTGTCAGGTTCCATTTTGCACAGACACAGAGCAGGTGCTGGTTAAATAGCTCAGAGGCAGAACATTTGAAGAATCATAGAATGTTTAGAGTTGGAAAGGACCTCAGAGATCATCCAGTTCCAACCCCCTGCCCTGGGCAGGGACACCTCCCACCACACCAGGTTGCTCCAAGCCCCATCCAGCCTGGCCTTGAACCCCTCCAGGGATGGGGCAGCCACAGATTCTCTGGGCAACCTGGGCCAGGGTCTCATCACCCTCACAGTAAAGAATTTCTTCCTAATACCCAATCTAAATCTCCCCTCTTCCAGTTTAAAACCATCACCCCTTGTCCTATCACTACGCTTCCTGACCAAGAGTCCCTCTCCAGCTCTCCTGGAGCTCCCTTCAGATCCTGGAAGGCTGCTCCAAGGTCTCCCCGGAGCCTTCTCTTCTCCAGGCTGAACAGCCCCAGCTCCCTCAGCCTGTCCTCACAGCAGAGGGGCTCCAAGCCTCTAATCATCTTGGTGGCCCTCCGCTGGACCTTTTCCAACAGTTCTATGTCCTTTCTAAGTTGATGACTCCAGAGCTGGACGCAGGACTCCAAGTGGGGCCAAACCCTGCAGAGACAGAGATAACTCTCAGACTTACAGACCAAGGACCTTCTGATCTAAACCAGAGGCAGGTCCTCAACCCCGCTGGGTCCTTCCTGGGCAGTAACACAGCAAGGTAGTTCAGGGAACTAACTCATCCTCAGTCTCCTGTGGGGTTAATTTGCTGAATTGGAACCCAATTTCCTTAGCAGCAGCAAAGACTGAGAGTCATGCAGAAAAACTCACCTCCTGGCAGTACTGCAGAATCTGTTCCTTTCTTCCAAAGCAGCTCTTGGTCCCAGAAGTGTCAGGTTCCCATTTCCCAGTCTGGATATTCACATGCATATTTAGCTTCCCACAGAACATGGCAATTTGAGGCTCTGCCACTGCAAACCCTGTCCCAGCATTGGCTGCCAGCGCCTGCAAAGACAAAAAGAAAAACAAAAGATGTTGATTGCATTGTCTGATGGAAAGCAGAACAGCTCAAAGAGTCAGAAACCCTCTGGCATCTTCTCAGAGAGCCCCCCCTTAATCCAGGGTATCGGAGGAGCCTCACAAACTATTCCATAACACTGTTCCTCCAAGCTGGTGAGCCCACACCAGGATTTCACCAAAATGCTGTTCGTTTTTCCAAATTCTGGTTTTGTTATTGGAAATGATGCCGTGAAAGGTGAAATCAGGACTCAATAGTCAGGGTGACTATTAAGCAGGTATTCCTTATTGCAGCGCTGGACGCGCTCCTCCAGATGTGCGTACCACGTATAGTATAACAACATACATGCACGTTACGCATACATATTCATGCTAATTTTGGGAACTAATTAACGTATTCATTATTCTCCGATAATCTATTTTGGGAACTAATTAACATATTCATTATTCTCCAGTAATTCATTGCCATACCCTACCACCCTCATGGAACCCCCTTGTTCTTCAGAGATAAGTTCCTTCTCCAAGATGACGTAGTGCTGGCCTCCACGTTTACTACATGCATACGTGTCTAGAAACAGCTGTCTTGCTACTTATCATACCCCTGCAGCGGGGTAGGACCTTGTTTGTGGTCAGCCAAGTTCAAAAAAAACAACCTCACAATATTTGCTAACTCATACTGATGCCAAGAGCGGCCTAGTCATGTCAAGCAAACCTTCAGCCTTATTCCTTAATTCACAACAAAACCCAAACCAAGAGTAATTCACACTTAAAGGTTGTGCCCACAAAGGTCAAAAGAGATTTTGGGGGAAAAAAAAAAAAAAATAAAAACAAACAACAAACCAAAACAAACTGGCATTTGAAGATAAATAATTAGTGCTAATAATATTTTTGGGAGAAACACCTCTGCAAGGTTCCACACCATCAGGTATAGCTAATGCTACGAAGAAAATAACTGTGAGAATACTGCTCGGAGTCTCAAGCCACATGTTTCTCCCCAAATCTTCAAATATTTGGGATAAAACCATCCAAACTTCTTGTTCCAAACATACAAATAAAGGCGATTTCCGCTGAATCACAACACCACAACTGTGGCTACCAACTCCTCGCAGCCTGCTGGCTCTCAATCCTGATGCGTACCCCGTGCACTTCCCACCCCAGCAGACAAAAAACCGACAACCCGGTCCCACATTCGGGTCAAACTCCAGACTGATCAATGAAAACAAGGTCAGGATCCCTTTCGGAAATCATGCTGGCTAACCAAAAGAAGAAAAAAGGGATTAAATTAAATTGCAGAGCTGGGTTGGGTTTTTTTTTGCTGAAAAGACCGAGTGGATGCTGGGAGCTGAACGTCCTCTCCCTATCCAACTGTTGTGAAAGGGGGAAAAAAAAATATCAAAGAAAAGAAGAGGTACGCGGCAAAAACCAGATGGAACTCCTAATGGAAAGCTCTTTAAGGTGTTTAGGGGGATGAAATCCATTTCAACTGCTTCAGACAAGGCAGATTAGAAACAGCAATACAGAGAGGCTTCAGGGCACCCCTGCCCCTAAGCGGCTTTTTTCCGGGCAGGCAGTGCTGCCCAGGCCACCAGTCCTGCCTTGTATTTAACTTTTCCTGCACTCAAAAATACATCCCTTACCGTGGGCACTATTCATTCCCTACTGCCTGCAGATCCCCGTCAACTTCTATCAATGCATGTGTGCTTAAAGCAAATAAAGGAGCCGAGAAAAGAATTCAACTGGACAACCCCGGCGTACAGCTCCCAGTCGCTGGATATTAGGAAAAAAATTCACTCCATTGTAATTAGCTCATTTCTCCCCATTTACACACAGAACCACCGCCTGCAGATAAGACGTTTCAGCACTCAGAGAGCCCAGGACTGTTTCGTGCTGAACCCGGGCCTAGAGCTTGGGGGCCAAGACTAACTTGAGTCACAAAAGCATAAATTCACGTCTTAACTTCAGAAAACGTACTCCTTGAGTTTTCAGGATCATTCAACTGCCCATCACTTCGGAGAAACAATTTTGCACAAGTGGCTTCAATTTACTCTAACCCTTTCGCCCAACAGATGGCTCAACGAGAGCAAGTTTTAGCACAGATCACTAAGTAATAAAATATTTCAATATATATTCTATTAAGTAATGAAATATTTCAATATATATTCTAGATTTCAGTATGTAACAGACGTGGGTGTCCCTGTCACCAAATGCTCCCAGGTTCATACCTGCTTTCCAGGCCAAGGTAGGTATGTTTGTTGTACCTTCTGCCCTAACGCAGAGAAGACAGACTCCGGGTATAGAAGGACTTCTGATGAATATGTGGAGGGTGGGTACTGGGTGCAATAACTTTATTCTTTCATAAATCAAATACACGCGTCTACCAAGCGCCAACCGATACCAGTCAGGAAAACCCTGGCTCTTGCACCACCTTCCTCCCTGCCGTCGTGGAAAAAAAAGGGGGGAAACTCAATAAACACACACCCACCATCTCTGCAAGAGGGTCTTTTTATCTCTCTCTCTGCAAATAAACACCACTTTGGTACCAACAACTGCTTTCCAGAGAGCACAAGACTCAACGTGTTAAAGGAAACAATCCACAGCACAATTTTGGTTTATGACAACCCCACAGCTACGTCCAAGATTCAAGCTGAATTCTGAAAAGAACAAAAAGAAACGCAAGATCCAAGTACATGCAAAGCATTAACCCTTGTAGGAAGAATTTACTGCTTCAAAAGAGAATAAAATGTCCGTGTTACGAGCAGTTTGGAGATCACTAGCACCACACACGTTGCAAATCTGCTTCCTTCAAAGCAAACTTCACAAGAATGCAGCAAAATAAGGTAAGTGCAAGAGCAGGAGAGGTGCAGGCTCCATCCCGAGAGGCAGAAACATCCCTAAGTAATCCATTCAGAGCAGCTCTTGCATGAGCTAAACTCCTGTTCAAACACATACCAACCTCCTGAAGTCATCACCACCCCCTATTTACATCCTGATGTGAGCTCCTGTTTATTTTTGCCATCTCCCCCCCCCACCCCAGCCTGACACCTCGGTTCTGTGGCCAAGGTATCATTCCTCCTCCATGGATTGCTCAAATAGTTTGCATATCAGTCGAGAGCCGTTGCCGTAGCTACCAGAACATGCTAAGCCCCAATTCACAGCTGAACAAACGAGACTAATTACTTGCTTGATTTCATCACTTTTAATCAAATGGGAAAAAAAAAAAAAAAAAAAAAACCCAGGAGCCACGTTCATAAATCAGAATAGCAG